>JAVFBY010289757.1:0-10339 GCA_034781015.1 Tonicella lineata
TTGGTTGCATTCTTTCGATACAGGTATGGGTTATTCATAAGCTTTCTTCTTCTTTAAAGTAACACAGAAGCCATGATGAGTTCGATTTCAAGGCAGAAGTAGACAACAACCGAAAGACTACATCTGAACAGATTGCTACAGCTGGTGAATGCGCTCTAGTAAGTATGTATAGTTCAAACCAGCAAAAAGACACATTCAACCAATTGGGGATGCAAACACCCTTCCGGACACTCGGTTCTAGCACATCCAGTGTTCATCAGTCTCATCAGCTGCAACCCAGTACCATATATTCAGAGTGTACAACCAAGTGGAGCCGTAGAGGGATTTTTATTTTCCTTCCACTGATGGGGGTCGGAAAGTGTCTGGTCCCAACCTAATATCAATAATGACGGATAGAGATGTGCCACCAAGATCCTCACTGGAATTTATCACGTGCTCTTGCAAGCTGGGTTGATCAACAGTGCCGTGCTCTTGTCGCAAAGCAGACATTGCCTGTACTCCGGCATACGGAAGTTGCTGAGGCCTTGTCGTCAATATCTCAGCTATGGACAAAGAAGTGCCTCTGGATGATTAGTGATACCTGCCAGTAAAGGGCATAGGCCTATACATGTACGTCCAAATCAAAGTGCGCTGATAAGACAGTAGGCCTGATTATGTAGGGATATGGGAAAGCTATTTTGCATATTACTTCTCGAGTGTCATAATTTAGGAAAATATAGTGGTAATGGAGGGTCGTATTTGGCAGGTAACACTGTAGCTTTTGAGACCTATAGCCCTGCAATAGCAGGGCTATGGGAAATCCTAATACGCTATAGGCTTAAAAAATCATCAGGATTATTCTGGAAAATTATTGGTATCTAAAAACCTTACTTGAGCGGTGTTCTCTGATCATGCACAATTACATGTTGTCGAAGCTACATCCAACCAAAGCTTATCGTTTTTAATGTTATGAATCGAAAAACGAAAATTGGCGCTCCAACACTACTGGCGCTTGATTCCAAACGTTGAATAAGGGAGAGCTCCCACCTGGTCATGTTTCAGCTACGTTTACTAGTGATCGGAGAAAAACGTTAAGGTAAGGCTTATTTAGATACCAATTTGCCTTTTACAATAATCCCAAATAAACTGTTTAAGCCTCCCTTCCAGAATTAGGGTTACCCATATCCCTGTTATGACTGTACCATAGGTTGTACCACTGTTGATAAGGAGTCTTGATGGACATTGCCGAAGCCCACATATTTTAACTTGTTTGCAATGACTGTTTTTATGTTTAATATATAGTTTTATGTAAGATGATTCTTGCATGATGCATGACATACGATACAGTGACCATCATGCATGGTAGCGTTTCTACATGTGTTCTTAAAATGGGTGCAACTCTGTCCAGGGCAATATTGATTTGATTAATTGTATTATTTGACAGTATGTTCTATGTAAAACACAGACATTTCATCTTAAAATAAAGTGGACAAATATACATTTTATAAGTGAAATGTATACAAAGTATTATGTAAACAGGCCATTTCACAGACTTTGAACAGCCATATTGATTTCTGCAATTAAAAAATGTGTTGATGTAAAAAGTAAAGGTCTTTTAAAATGTTTACCTTGCTCAATGAATCTATTTTAAAATTTTAAATCCGTTAAAATAGTTTGCTTAATATTTTTTATATGGCATAAATGATTTTACTTTGGAATATCGGCAGCCATATTGGATTTATACAAATTAGGCATATTTCCCCAAGTTGGATGTGGGTGCATTTTTAATATGTTACTCCAGAGACCTCATTGAAATGTATGGTGAAGAAAAATATTCTGTTGCAATTTATGGTAGGTTCGGCTACCAGATCGCCTAGATTGACCGGACTAATTGTATTTACTATGGTACCATAGTAAATAAAGTCGCACTGACATGTGCGCCCCAACTACGACAACTGAGCACTACTAGTTTAGACTAACAATGTTAGCTACAAATGTCTTTGGCCGTTTAGAGCGCTTTATTGACTAATTGCAACAACGGGAAACGCTGCATTGTATATTTTAGGTAACGAAATATCACTTTAGTGATAAAATAGTGTGCTTATATTGTTTAAGCTTTAATCTCGTTAAGCGGTTAGTGTGGCTTTATTCCTCGTCTAAATACTATACAGGGGGAAGTGTACAGCAGACCAGGGTTGGCATGGATGCCCTACAACAGGTAACATATGTGCGCTTTTGACAGCTTTAACCCAGTGTTACAACTGTCCCCTGTCTCCCCAACTATATAGGAGACCGCCGAGGAAACATTTCTCTGTGAAGGCTGAGAAAAGGCTGCAGTTCGCTCAATATTTTCCATCAATATATCTGATATATCTCGTTTTCAGTGTGGACACATTATTGAATCCGCTGAGCACTATTTCATTAACTGTCCGCGATTTGCCGAGCAGAGGGTAACTCTCTTTGAAAACATAAACCAATCTGGATACACTGGAGAAATCCGTGTAACACTGTTATTATTTGGCTATCATAGCCTTACAGTTACTACAAATATTGCTATAAGGAATTCGGTTATCAATTTTATTGCCACATCTGGTCGTTTTCTGTAAGTGATTCGTTTATACCCACTTATAGAGTATTTGTCAGGTGCTGATGAATACCATGTGTCTTTCATTGAGCGGATTGGAGAATCGGTATTTTCACAAGTGGCATAGCCACGAGTGGGAGTGCAGATTTTCTTGTCCACGAGATGAAATGTGCCTGGTGTTTGCCACTGCATGACGTACATGTACATCTGATATATATATTAATTAAATCTCAGTGCATTAATCCTAAAATAATTGTTGATGTTTGAAAAGATGACTTGTATGGTAAATTTTATTTTCGTCACGTTATCAGAATCTCTTTTCATCACAATGCGTTTCTCTCATTTGTGAAATATAACTAACAATATGTGTCCTAGTATTACGTAATAGTGGTGACGTCATACCAGTGGTGATATATGTGATAATTGCTTGGTGTTTGCAATTGTATAAAATACATGTATACGCTTGACACAATACAACCTACAATATGTGTTCTAGCATTACGTAATGCAGATGTGGCGTAATATTTGATAACTTTAAAAACATCTAGATATACCAATGGCAATACTACGATAATTAGATAGACTTTGCCATTGAATGACATTTACGTTGATTTGTTCACTATGAAATCTGACAGTGTATTATAGTCCTAAAATAATTTTTCATGTTTAAAAATATCTGAATACATGCCCTTTCGCCTTTTATGGCAAATTTCGACTAATGTGACGTTATGAGATAATTTTTTCGTCACAATGTTCCTTTCATCTATGAAATAAAACTTCAATATGTGTCATGCCATTATTTTATAAAGAAGTGACGCCATTTTGAATACGTCCTGATATAACTGTGGCGACATTTGCATTGTGTTCGACATTGCACGACCTACATGTACGTTTGTATGATTCATTACGTAATCTGACAGTGTACTAATCATGAACTAAGTTTTGATGTTTGAAAACCTCTTGATGCATGCTCTTTCGTCTTGTATGGTACATTTTTTTCGTCACCATAAGTTTTTTTCATCAATGAAATGTAACATATAATGGTTTTTTTATTATGTAATCTGACAGTGTATTAATCCTGAACTATTTTTGATGTTTGAAAATATGTAAAGAGATGTCCTTTAACCTGTATGGTAAATCCTCTTTCGTCACAGTCTGATTAAAATCAGATCTACATTAGCTCCCCGATATTTTATTGTCGCGATGTAGGTCTGAACACAACCTAGTGATGAAATGTGTACTTATAATTTTTAAACTACAATCACGTTTAGAGGAAAGTGTGACTTTAAACGGTGACCTTTCTTGAACCCCACACTAGTTGACCTCATCGAACACCGTTTACTATGGCATGTGATCAGATCTAAATTGCGACAATACAATACTGGGGAGCAAATATAGATCTGATTTTAATCAGATTGCTTTCGTCACAATATGTTTCTTTCACTCACGAAATAAAACTACTCTATGATGTGCTTTATCACTACGTGATACGAATACAACGCCATTTTGAATATGGCCTGATATACCAGTGGTGATACGAGTGATACTTGCATGGTATATGGTAAATTTATATTTTCGTGATGGATTAAAATCTTTTTTTGTCACAATATGTTCTTTAAGTAATGAAATGTCATTGCATTCCGTAATACGGTTGTGGCGTCATCTTGAATCCTGATATACCAGCAGCGATATAAGGGACAATTGCATGGTAACTAAGGATTTTAATGTGTCCGTGATAGAGAAAAAAAATTAATTGCTAATTATGTAAAATTATATATGTTGACACATGTTATTCAATGTCTTATTGGTTACATTATTCTTCACGAAACCGACACAATTGATATGTTAATTATGTATTAAACCTACCCACCAGACACCGTAGATATATTCCACTGTTTAACCCTATTTTATATTGTTCTATACGATTAGTGCATTATAAGCTTTTAGCTTACTGTATACTTCTGATGAATAAAAACTGTATAAACCAAAGCACGATCATGTCACGATGGC
Organism: Tonicella lineata; assembly: GCA_034781015.1. Lineage (NCBI taxonomy): Eukaryota > Metazoa > Mollusca > Polyplacophora > Chitonida > Mopaliidae > Tonicella > Tonicella lineata. The sequence continues at coordinate 4,574 of JAVFBY010289757.1, forward strand.
ACGAACATTGCATGATCTCCAAAGAGCGTTTCCTTGGTATACTGAGTTTAATAGATGTTAACTTGTTGCCTGTGATCCGCTACAGAACCGACACACTCTACGTTTTAAATCATGAAGAGACATGGGCGCAGATAGTTGACAGTTGATTGACATATCTTAATTGAATACATTTTAAAAAAAACGAACAGAACTTCCAGTTTTCATATATATTTTTTCATAAGTAAGTCATCAAAATGGCTGCCGATATTCATAAAACAAATTGTCATGTTCAACTCCTGAGTTATATTAGTTATCTCATAAACATTGGACTACCTGATTTTCAAGGATATTTTATTTAGGATATAGTGGGTTATTTAGAAAAGAAACATTCAATATGGACGCATATTTATATATTTTTCAATGTGCAAGTTATGGATGCAAGATCTTGAAAGTTGAAAAAGAAGCGTAATCAAATTAGGATTTATTTAAATCTATTGTGTGCTTTCACAGGAAATTTTGCATATAGAATAAAAACATAATGTCCTGAGGTGAGTCCAAGTTAAACAATGGTTTTGTGTGGAAAAAAAACAATAATTTATTCAGAGAACAAATATAATTTTTTTTTGTGATTTCAAAGGTATGTAGGCCTATCTAATTTCTTTTACATTTAAAAGAAGATCAAAACAAAAATTGAAAAACAACGTTTAAAAAAGAAAACCTTCGTAAAGACGAAATAAACAGTTTAAACAAAAATGGTATATAAAATGGCGTGAATATGCAGAGAATAAACAATATTTTATTAAAATATGTTTCTTTAAAAATTCCGCCCGAGGAGTGAAATATTCAACATCCACCATCCACTGATGACGTGACTTGTTGATGGCTGTAAATCTCGGAAGTCTTTCTTAGACAAATTTACGCTGATATGTATTCATTTCTGGTCAGAGACCTTAAATGTTATGGTATGAACTGTTGTTAAAGGGAAAGACAACTGAATTTCAACCAGGTTTCAGTATTTTCCAAGTGTAATGTGGTTGGCCAGGGACTAAACAGGGAGATAAAACTGTTACTCATAAAACAGCCATTACCATGAATATTCATCTATACCATTGACTAACAAAAGAATTCTATTGAATATTCATATGATGCTTTTGTTAGTCAATGACATAGATGGTGCCTTCAGTTATAAGAGTGACAGATTTATCTCCCTTTTTTGCACTGGCCAACCCCATTGTAAAAATATATGCCTACATGTCATTGGTCCCAAAGTCATTATAACGGAGAACAAGTTATTTTTAATATCGGTAGTGACACCAATGGGGCCGAATGACAACGGCTTTCACATAATAGTGAATAGGGGCTTGAAAAAAAAAGTGTTACTTTGATGTGGATATTGAACTGTTTTGACACTTTTATATCGGGTAATATTAAATCTATATACATAGCAGTGTATTTGAAGGAGGGTGTTTTAAAACAGCGAACCTCGCCCCTCAGGACTACTGTCATGGTCGTACTAGAATGCTTTGATTCATATTGAAATTCATGGCCAGGCCGGGGCAAAGAAATGGACCCAATATCGCTACAGTTTGTCGTTGCATGGATACAAGCATGCCTGGACATTAGCCCTAAGTGACGAGGTTGATGTTTACAAACGCTCTGTAATAACGCATATTGAATTGAATTGAAAACTTATTAACCATAAATAATAGTGGTAATACTGTACATACTAAAGTTAATCATAAGATATGGCGGGAATAAATTCTAGATAGGCTTGTTCTATCCCGGTTTTTGTATAAATACGGTGTGTACAGAACTTATCATTTGTTTGATTATGGTAGGCACATTTGGTTGAACATATAAAGGAATTCGCATATAGATGCAGAAAAATATCATCAACTCATAAAATAGACAGTGAACATAATACATCAACTTTTAGAAATTTGTATATGAAACTTTTTACTAGCAGATAATCACATAGGCCTACACGCACACAGAACAAAAAACAAAAATGGCAGGCTGATTATCATGTGTCCCCCCTCTATGGAATAAACCGAGGTTGTGGAGATATCTCCGCAAAACAACCCCGTTGAAGGTATAGCTCCGCGGGCACAGGAGCTCATCACGCATTATAGTATTGACTCCGCGCTCACGAAGGCGTACCATGCTGTAGATATACGGCCGCTTCACCACGTAATCACGTTAAACACCCGCTTTACCATTTTGTAGATATAGGCACCCGCTACACCACGTATTCATGTAATACACCCGCTTCACAATGTTGTATAGATACGCACCCACTTTACCACGTAATCAAGAATTATTTTTATTTATTTGTATTTTTTAATTTAAGTACTCATGTAGATAGCATGGCATTGTGCCTACATGTTATAGTACACAGGGCTGTGATGTAGGGTTCTGGGCATTGTTCCACAAAGCGATCTTAGCCTAAGTTGATCTTAACTGTCATGACAACACAATGCCTTCAGTACTGGTTGCCATGGCATTTAAGATCAACTTAGGCTAAGATCGCTTTGAGGAACTGGCCCCTGGACCGTCCGGGTAGCAAACATACCCGGCCCAGTTTACTTAAATAAAAAACGTTTAGTACGTAATATAATTAACTTTAGCCTATATTTGAGTATCTTTGGGTTACGTGACTGATAGCTTGCCATTGACAGCTAGCAGAGTTATTGCCCTTGGTTGACACAGAATGGTGGATTGCAGATCGTACGTGTTTTGGTAATACATGGTTTTCACATACGGGCACTTGCCGACCAAAACACCGGAAGTGCCGCCATGTTTTAGGACAAACAGTGTGTATAGACTATAGTACAACCCTAATTATTTTGTTTTTTCCCCTTACTTGCCGATAACAGGGTCATAAACATAGAATATCTTATTCCCATCATTAAATCAAAAGTGGCTACCGAAAACTAAACGAGTGTAGGCCTATTCATCATTATGATTAACGTTTAAAGCGAGGCAAAGCATTGTTAACTAATGACCAGTATCGTCAACAATGGCGGGCAATGGCGGGCAATGGCATATACTATGTAGTCGTGTGACGTCATCTGAAAACCATGTATAGTCAACGTACGTGTAAATCGTATAAGCTATACCGAGTCATCCCATGGCTACGTAAGGGTTAACACTGCATGTATGGTGTTGGCGAGTAAGAACACAGTTTAAATCCATGTCGAGGAACTAAGAGTGTATTGATGAGAGAAGATTGAAATTGACTGAGAGCAAGGGACAACTTTGCATATATATCCATATAATTGCCTTATTAGAATTATATTACATCCTTTACTCGATCTTGTTATTTTATTTTATAAATCTGTATAATAATTCTTGAAAAATACAGGATCAACAGAAAGCACAAGCTAAGCAATATGTACATATATGCCTAAGTGGCCTTACAAATAATAATAAAAAAAACACACTTAACCGTATGCTGCTTTAAGAGTTTGAAACATCTATAGAAATGTACTCTATGTATTCTATGTATTTACTCAGTCGTTAACATCATTGTTGTCAAAGCATGCGATAGCATTGAAATCGGTGTTTACAGTAGAAAGGCGCTACAAAGTTGCTGTAAAATAAATTATTCTGCCAGTTCGTTGCTTATAATGTTAGCTAAATTGAATTGTATGCTGTGATATTATCTGCGATTTGACACACGAGGCACGCGAGACCGCCTTATAGTTAAACGAGATTGCTAGCCAGGCCATGAAATATTAATATGATTTTATGCCGGGCTATCCTATTCCAATGTCATTACAATTGCTAATGTGCTATCTCCCTCTATTCTATTCAACTCCAACTTTTTACACGAAACCTGGTGTTTTTAGCCAGTTTCTATCACTTCATTGTCATCCGTAGTCGAAAGAGGACATATTCTCTAGCTTTCTCTTATAATTCCGTGCAGTAATTTTACAACAATTAGTGTTTTAGCAAGTTTCATCCCCTCTCCGTCATCATCCGTCGAAAGAAGATCGAGTCGATTTTGTATTTAGTGCCGAGATTTAAAGCAATTCTCGTACCACTGTGTTAGCAATCCTTTTGATATTCGAGACGCTCGAAACAATGTCTTCTCAATATGACAAGAAAAACAGATTCTGGCTCCTTGTCAGATTCAACAATTGACGAAAGTAGGAGAAGTGACTGGTATCTGCGAAGAGACAAAGGGTACTGTAATCAGTGTACACAGGTCATGTGGAATATTTCTTTCCGATCTTGGGTTTAGTGTTCCAAATTACAGCTATATATGTTCAATCAGTTTACACAACAGCCTGTCGATATGGGAAGAGTTTGAACTAGACGTTAACAGCAAACTAGTTTGGCCAAACGTTAAGTTCATCTCTAGGCCTACGGAAGTCGATAAAGGCCATTCACAATTTTTTCCAAGCAGCAGCTCTGCAGGTAGTGATCCACTATTTTCCCGCCGAAGTGAAGCGAACGTGACTTCAAATACCAGGTGAGTGTCTTTTCTGTATATACATAAATTAACATATATTTGTAAACTGTATATTTCTGAAATTAGTTTAATCTCAAAATAATGCTCACAAGACGATGCACCACACTAGCTTCATGGGGAGTCTAAGTTATACGGAATAGGAATAAAACGACCGAACACAATTTGCCCAGTACAAAATACAATTAAAAAAAAAATGTTGTCGTTTTATTCCTATACCTAATTTCATAGAATAACGACACGACCAGAACTATGGCACAACTATATATTTAAAATCAGCGGTGCTATAGAAAGGGCCTAGGCTTGTTGTTGTTGTTGCACAGCTGCTACATCTAAATAAACCACCGCAAAATGCCAACGGTGCAGCAGCTGATTTAAATAAACCCGCATGTAACCTTTACACGGCGATCAACAGAAAGTACACAGTTTAATAAAGGCCGGTGTCAACCTTTGACTGACTAGTCTCATGTGGCCAAATTTGTTTATGTCCAGTAAAAACAGAAACAGCGGCGTCGTAAATACAGGCCTATCCGAATTCCGGCATTGTCATTAGGCTATATAGGTTACACATTATAAAGTGCGCTCGTAGGCCTATATATGACAACAGTAGTGTCGTAACTTTTGAGTTAGATTAAGATTTCTGGGCTTAGAATTAAAAGAAGGGAAAAGAAGAAAATTGTAACCATCTTCGTAAGATAGAGCAAACTAAGTTAACAAAAACAGGGTGTGAACTATTTTGGGAGATTACACCTATCTCTGCTCGTCCCTGCCCGTGGTCCCTAAATTGTAACTAATATATGGTTAGCCCTGGGATCACTGTAAATATACACTAGCGTGTAGCATATTGTCAGTCATGGCGGTTTTATGTAGAGAACCTTAGGTTTTTTTCAGATTTTGGTTAGCAACATATTTTACAGTAATTCTAAATCAATTCTGACAGGAAATCAGAATCAACGGCCATCTAAAGAGGTATTTTTAAACTTGTAAATTGTCGTGTTGTTGTGGTTGCGTTGAGTATATCTTGTGTATTTTCATCCTGATTTTCTGTCAGAATTTATTTCAGAGTACTCTAAAATATGTTGCTTATACAGAGGGATATGTCAAGGTTTACTTGGAGTGTTGAGTGCCCTATAGTTTATGAGGATGACTTTTTAAAATTTGTTTCCCTCTTCTAAACTACTTGGGCATAGGCCTACTTAGACAATTAAACTTGTCTACTTTCGCCTGCATGGACATGCTTGTAGACAAGAATAACGCTGTATCAAATCAACTGTAGTAAACTCGCACATTCGGAGGCGCTAATGTTGCGCCAT
>JAVFBY010289868.1:0-10339 GCA_034781015.1 Tonicella lineata
AAATGTCCTGCGGTTGTATACAATTTTAACACCGCTCCCACCTGTCGATAAAACCGGCCCAGTGTTTTACAACCAACGCGCATGGGAATGAAATGAAATAAAAAGTAAAAATAATTAATAATATAATAATGCTGTGTCTTTATATTGTATCCACTGAACAAAATTACAGAATATTTTGTAGGGATCAAATTATTTTTCTTCAACCAGAGTTGACAGTGAGTAAGCAGATAAATGTATGTTAATCCCTTGTTAATTAAGAACTTGGGGCATTAATGCCAAACGTGAATACGGCAGAGGTTGTTTTGTAGACAGTTACTCACGGCGGAGATCGCCAAAGTCAGCCGCTGCATATGTGTATTGTCGGCGTGAGCCAGGTAGCCGCGGTTCTGTTTTGTATAGTTTTAAACGATAGGTGTCAAACGACATCGGTCGTTTTCTGGTAAACGAACGATTGAAGCAGCAAACGATAATTGGATAAAATCCCTAACAGTTGCATCTTTTTTATTTTATTTTATCGGTGTGTATAACTTTAATACGGTTTAAAATCGTAGCAATCTTGATTTGTTGATAAACCCTAATTTGGGGTATCTTGAAACCTTACGTTTGATTTTGCGTAAATAAATATTACAAAAGAAAATACGTTTTTTCTATAAATATGCTTTATTTTCATACCAGTTTGAATTTTAGGCGTACTTCAAGCTGCTCAATTTACTTTACACTAAACTGTTACAAATTAAAGCTTCCTTGTAAAGGGAAAGAAAATATTTTAATTGAACTTTTTGTGCGTATTTTATGTTGTGGAAAGACAAATTTATAGCAGAACAACTGCACATATTGAAACGAATGAATAGATAGTTTTAAAAAGTGAACTTTAATTGTGGAAATACATTTTACAAGAGTTTGTAAGCCTATCGATGAGTTTACGCGATTTTAAAGGAACGACAACTCTGGTTGAGATTGCAAAATCTTTTCCAAATAATTGTTTGTCAGTGTTTTATGTGACATGATGCCATTGATGTGTTTGCAACGATGTTAAGAGATATTTACCGAATAATTGTTTACATAAGGCATCCTACATACACTTCTATGTTTCAAGTGGCTTTAACAACAAAAATAATGGGAAATTGCCACATACTTAGGAATTAAAGACCCTAACCGAAAGAAAGCCTCAAAGTGTCCCGGGCGTCAAATGGGTACTTGGGTCAAAGACACCGAGACACCCCTCGGGCTAACCTTATATGTGCCCAGGTCCTTAGAGTACAAAAAATAATAAATTGAGTTTTTGTGTCAGTTTAGAATAGAACAATAAATTTAGGGCTAAACATGTTGCCTCTGCATGGGCATCTAGTATTTAAAACTGTTCTTCTTTGATTGCGGGCAATATGTCAATATTTTGACAATGCTATAATGACTACATGAGTTGTAGTTTGTTTTGTGTTTTTGTTCATCGACAATGGGTGGGGTTTTTCTTGGCGGGGAAAATGTCTGTTTGTTGGTTCTTTTATTTAGTTTTTGTCACAATGACAGACTAGGTTCGAAGGGCACAATGTCGCTGTTCTGAGTGATTGTATTGCTGGAGACTATTTCTGATACAGAAGACAACATCGTTATCAAATATAGCTCCCCTATCTCTAAACTGTAAACGTATCATTCTTTGGCACGAGATAATAGGTCCAGTAAACAACTTGGAATATTAAATAAACAAGGGGAAAGCCCACTCTAGACATGACGTCGATTCTTTTGTCACTAATGATGATAAATGAAGTCTTTACTAAATTGATTCTCAATCCCGAATGTTCCACCGCTCCGCTTTCGTTATTCTGAAACGAGAAATAGAAACAACAAAATAATAGGCCCCTGTACCGTATAGTCGATAGTTGGAACTGCTAGCCAAAGGTCCCGGGTTCGATACGTATGTTGATACTTGATTAACAAATGATATTATTGTAAGCTTATAACTATAAGTTAATAATACGAGATCCTCAATAATTGACCAATCTAAAGTACTATAAAGTAAAAGTACAGTGAAATTAAGTGTGTCCTTAAAGTGGTTCAATCCGACATGGCTTCTGTTTTTTTTTTTGCATATAATATGTATACTGCTGTGATTTCATTGGTGAAATAAAATAAATCAAAGGAAATAGAGTGAGGTGACGTCTGGAAGTATATCTGCATATGCCTAAATAGAAACCTTGAATATAACTGAATACACTGTTGTACCCACAAACACACACCCACCCACCCCGTTAACTACCTCACCAGCTGTTTTTTAGCGCCAAAATTATATTTTCAAAAGCAACGATCAGTCTAGTTCCATGCTTTTAATTAGATGATTATTAAGCAAATGGCCGCAAGGAAAAAAAATATTTTCTTTAAAAACAAAATTGTCAGAAAGAAAACAAAAACTTATAATATGACTTACACGTAAAGTTGACACTTTTGAGTTCGTGTCGTGTGAATTTCCATTATGCTGTCGCCTTGAGCGTCTATAAACAACACATATCACAGCGTATTCTAACATGGCGGCGAAAACAAACGCCATACTTGACGTCATCCACAAATCTATAGCTGTGACATAACTCACATGGGGAAGGGATTCACGCGCTTTGGCGCTTTCGGTTGTCAAGGTGAGCACCGTGATGAGTCCAACAGAAACTCTCGCGGGAACTGCATCTACCGGGAGATAAAATGAGAGCCAAGAGACAACCACGATGAGCATTGTGGGTAGGTATATTTGAAGGAGGTAATATCCGAACTCTCTCTTGAGATGGATGAAGGTTTCTAAACAGGTAAAGTCACCGACTAAAACGAAATTAGAAAGAAGAAAGCCAGGAATTATTAACCAAATCATGTAGCCTACACAATACAAGTCCTTACCGTAAGATATTAGGATTAGGTGATCCAACATTGATCTCTATCTTGATTCTTTGTCGATATACCTGTAAATGAACAAGCTGTGGTCAAGACGTCAACACAAAAACATTGTCATTCTGATTGTCATATAAGCACAGTTAAACATGAAATATTAAGTAAAAAAGAAGTTCTAGTTTTTCCGACTTCCACTAGGCCGACATGTGCATTTTGCAATGAAAACAAAGGTCGCTTAAATATGAAATATGAAGAAGTTGTCCAAAGAGTTACCTTCCCTGTTGTCCGCCCGACAACTCCTGGTAATTGGCGAGCTGTTGTAATTGAATCTACTGAGGTGTATCCGGTGGTTGAACCGAACTGGCTGTCTTTCCCTCCATTTAAACTCTACAACTTCTGTGGTGTAACCGTCTGAAACACATTGTGATTTATTTTGATATACACAGCCAAACTGCCACCGTACACTCTTAGAAAAAGGCAATAGAGAAACCCTAAAGGGTTCTTTGAGGTGAGACAATATGAGAACCCTTTAGGGTCCCAAATAGAACCATTTTAGAATGGTTTAAAATGGATTAAACCAAAAAAAAGATTGTTGGAAAACATCACAGAACACCGAAATCAATATAAAATGTTATTTAAGGAAAATTCATATAAGTATACTTCTGTGAATAAATGAAAAGAAATGAACAAAATAAAAATGGAGGCAAACACTAGACTTACATGTAGAGATTCTGATTGGACAGTTCTGGGTGTCATGTGGGTATCTGTACAGTGTCATGGGACAGTTTAAAACAACGGACAACCTTAGAAAGAAAACAAAATATTTAAATGTAAATAAAAGAAAGCCTAGGCCTAAAGACATTTTCACACCAGTTTTATTTATAACAACCCTGGAAAAGATAAGAAATTTATTATTCTTTCGGTTTATTAAACATTAAAGCCCCACTAATCGCTCAACGAGATGGTAGCTAAAATCAATAAAAGCCCACTATTTATCACTAAAATTCATTTCGTTACGTAAAATATATAATTCAACATGTTCTGTTGTTGTAATTAGCCATAAAGCGCTATAGACGACCAAAGACATTTGTATCTAACTAACAGCGATAGCTTAGACTAGTCGTGTCCAATTTTTCTGTCTGGGAAAAATACAGAAACTCGCCGATTTTCCTTTTACAAATAGTTTTAGCACATTTAGCGCTTAGTGCTTTAAACAAACATTCGTATCAAGACAAATTAGTTACGAAGCTGTTTCTCTATTTTCGTTACTTAAAGATAACACTTCCTTTGTTCGAGCAGAGTCTAGTTCATATACGATTTTGCAGACTGAGCCCCATACGGACTCGAACCCACGACCGCGGTCCTCAGATGTATAGGCACATAATTGGGAGTTGGAATAGTGAATGTCCCCCCTTCAGCTGATGAAACTTCTTTTTTTTTAGAGAAGGTTTTCTAGCTTAGTGGTCTTGGTGACCGGCATCAAGTGTTGACGAGTCGGTGTCTGACTCTGACGAGTCCCGAACGGGACTGCAACAATTTCTAACTATAATATTTTCGAACTATAAGAGTGTTATCTCTAAATATCACTTTCTTAGCGACACAAACAAATTGTACAGAATCTGTTTCTTTTTTTTCTTATCTACTCCTGGTAATGATTTCAATCTGAGTAGCTTTGAGACATGGCATTCCAGATAGGTAGCCAAAAGCAATCTTTACCAGACTTGTGGCCCCTTGTATCCCGCCTTTACATCCTGTAATCTCTTCGAAATTATATAAGATTATTGTAACCCGTATTTTATGGAAGCCGGGTGCGGCCATGGATTTTTCGTTTTGACAAACGCGAGAAAACGCGGAAACGAAAAAACGCCAAATAGCCAATATATCGCGAAATAATAGCTTTTCGGCGTTTTCTCGTGTCCGCGTTTTTTCAGACAGGAAAACACGGCCAGACAATAAGCCATGCCCAGAAAAGTTATCTAGGGGAGACCGGAGACAGTTGTAAGACTTTTGGGAAAATACGTCTTACTAACTTTGTTAAACAGAATTGAGTTTTTAAACATATTTGAAATGAAAGATGCATGTTTTTATATGAAACAGCACTGGGTTTGAATTTATTGAAGCGAGTTGATTTTAAACTATTCACCGTCTGACTCTGGCGGTCGTGGGTTCGATTCCCCAACGGGACTCCAACATTTTCTAACTATAATATTTTCGAACTAAGAGTGTTATCTCTAAATATCACTTTCTTAACGACACAAACAAATTGTTAAGAATCTGTTTCTTGTTTATCTACTCCTGATAAGGATTTCAATCAGTGTAGCTTTGAGACATGGCATTACAGTTACCGTTACCAGAGTTGTGGGCCCTTGTATCCCGCCTTTAGATCCTGTAATCTTTTCAAAGTTCTTTTTAACATTCATGTAAACCGTATTTAATGGAAGCCGGTGCTGTCATTGATTTTTCGTTTTCTCGCGTTTGACAAACGCGAGAAAACGCGGAAACGACAAAACGCCAAGCCAATAGCGTTTTCTCTTTTCCGCGTTTTTTCAGACAAGAAAACACGACCAGACAATATAAGCCACGCCCAGAAAAGTTATCAGATTAAGAAAAATAAAACGCGCTGAAACAAGATTTTTTATTTGGCGCTATTATGTTTGCGTGTTTTTTGCGTTTGTCAAACGCGAGAAAGCACGGAAACGAATGAACGCCAAATAGCCATTATTGCACGATATATTGTCTATTTGGCGTTTTTTTGTTTGCGCGTTTCTCGCGTTTGTCAAAAGCGGAAAAGTAAAATAACCGGCTCAAATTTCGCGACGCTGCACAAGTCACAAAGTGCACAATCCCGCTTTTAATTTGAAACTTATCCATCATTTTCCCGTCATGGAAAACTACAGCCGTCTCCTTCTTTAGTCCAAAGAATCACGCACATTTGATGACGTCATCGGTTTATCGGATCGGCTGAGCTAGTGACATAAATGTAGAAAGAGCGACGCAGGCAACTTTTGTAAAGGAGACCAGTTAACAAAAATGCCGTCTACAAAGAGTGACGTACCCGTATGCACTTTGCGTAAAGGAGACAAAAATGCCGACCGGTTAAAGAATTTACATGCATTCGGATGCTACTTTGTTTTGTTAATTATAACTAATTAAAGGTTTGTTGACATTTTTTATGCCTGAAGGTTAAAGAAAGTATTTAAAGGCTAAAATAGCAATTAAGTCGCAACCAAAAGATTAAACAAGCATAGAATGGTTATAGTTGCGACATTAAGCTCTCCTTTACTGGCCAGAGGTATGTTTGCTGCCATGGAAACCTAAATAGTTTTGGGAATGACCCCATTTTCAATAAGAGCATAGCTTAGCATCATATTAAGCTGCATTCCAAATTTTAACTTTCTATATCAAGCGGTTTGGCTTTTACCCTGTTGACGTCTTCGTGTAAAGAAAATGGCAGATCCTGACACGTTTATTGCCATGAAAACCTTGAATTTGTTAGAAACAATCCCGTTTTCAATAGGAGCGTAGTTTGACATGATATTAAGCTGCATTCCAAATTTGAACACTCTATCTTAAGCGGTTTGGCCTCTATCCTGTTCACGTCGTCGTGTCAAAAAAAGTGGCAGATGCGGACACATTTGTTCCCATGGAAACCTGAAATTTATTCGGTATGATCCCATTTTCAATAAGAGCATAGCTTAGCATCATATTAAGCTGCATTCCAAATTTTAACTTACTATCTCAAGCGGTTTGGCTTCTACCCTGTTCGCGTCTTCATGTAAAGAAAATGACAGATCCTGACACGTTTATTTATTAAGCTGCATTCCAAATTTGAACACTCTATCTTTTAAAAGCGGTTTGGCCTCTATCCTGTTCACGTCGTCATGTCAAAAAATTGGCAGATCCGGACACATTTGTTGCCATGGAAACCTGAAATTTGTTCGGTATGATCCCATTTTCAATAAGATCTTACCTAAGCATCATATTAAACTGCATTCCAAATTTTAACACTCTATCTTTAGCGGTTTGGCCTCTATCCTGTTCACGTCGTCATGTCAAAAAAAGTGGCAGATCCGGACACATTTGTTGCCATGAAAACCTGAAATTTGTTCGGTATGATCCCATTTACAATAGGAGTGTAGTTTAGCATTATATTAAGCTGCATTCCAAATGTAAACTCTCTGTCCTAAGCGGTTTGACTTCTATCCTGTTCACGTCATCATGTCAACAAAGTGACAGATCCGGACACATTTGTTGCCATGGAAACCCGAAATTTGTTCGGTAATATGCCAAGTTCAATATGAGTGTAGTTTAGCATCATATTAAACTGCATATCAAATTTGATCTCTTTATCTTTAGCGGTTTGGCTTCTATCCTGTTCACGTCGTTATTAGGGAAAGTTTGACCGACCGACAGACCGACCGACAGACAGAGTGAGTTATACAGCTGCTCAGTCGCAGCTATAATCCGAGACAGGTAAGGGGGGGGGGGTAGGGGGGAGGTGCAACGCTAGGACGAAAGGACTAGCGTTGTAGGCCTACACTGCCCTAACCGTTTCTCGGAGTTGTGACTTTAGTCTACTGGACTTGACAGACCATAATCAGGGAAGCAAGCACCGACAACTCTGGTAGGCATTGGGCCCTGACGTTTATAGGGCTTTGGAAACATCAGCATGTCTTAAGCTATGGCAGTTGCCGATCAACGCCAACTAGTCAGTCGTAGATTTGAATGTGGCATAAGCGGTCCTGCCCCTTAGTTGCGTCGACAACAAGTCGGCGTCGTGCGGCAACTAGTCGGCGCTCAGTTCCAGATAGTCGCACATTAGCTAGAATAATTCAGCTGTAAGGAGTTTACCCTTACTTTGCTATAGTTTAGTGGTATGAGCTCCTTACAGCTAGAAGCCACGCTGTAACCATTTCAACCTATAGTTGCCGCCAATTTTTTGTCGCATTCATTTGGCGTTCCAAACCTATGACAATGCTCCTTTCTCAGTAAAATAGCTTACATATACGAATAGTTTGACTATTAGTGTACTTGCTGTGTAAGTTCTAGGCCAGTCTGTTCAGTCTGTGCGGAGTATGAAGCCCTAGTACATTCCCAAATGAAAAAAATAGGTCTTCTTCTCTTCCATTGACATGCTCGATTTATTTACAAAAAAACCCTGCGCATGCGGTGTTCATGGTGACTTTTTTGTTGCGTCACCAAAACAAAATACTAGTACACCGTCATACTAGTACACTGTCACACTGATGGAAATCGACAAGAAGGTATGTGTGAGTTGTGCACTGGAATTTTTAAAAAAGAACGTGTGCGTAAAAAACAAGCACAGACTTCTTCTGGAATAGTTTGTTATTGTTGTTACTTGCTGAGATTTCATGTCAAAACATAAATCGCACTTACGACGAACACATGATTTGTTTTTTCAAAACTCGTTCCCTCACCAGGATGGTGGTCTCAGGCTATAGATTGCCAATATAGGGATACGTTGTCAATAATTTAATAGCAATCTATAGCCTGAATACTCGGGCTAGATAGATGCCATTTCTTAACAAATCTCTTAATTAGTCCTTACGTGCTTTTAGTGATAGCCAACCGTCTATAGGTAATACATCTGTGATATGGAATGGTTAAGTCCACTAATATAGACACAGGGTGACCTCGAAAAAATCACCAAAAACATGTCCAACTGAACAAAGTGGCTATTTTGGGTACAAATACATTGAATAGGGAAGAAAATACAATTGATCTGAGGTCATTTTTTAGCAAATTTCAGGAGGCTGTATCTCTGAAATGACGTCTTATCAGGCTAATTTTTTGTATGAGTTTCATCAAAATCTGAGCGACCCAGCAGGGACCACTGGTTGATTTAAAATAGAATGACCCATAGTCTAGATACATGTGAAATTGGCAGGATTTATTTGCAATTTAATAAATCTTAACTCAATAGTGTACATGTACATGTATTGTTGTTAGTTTTACAACAATAAACTTTTTATTCTCCCCTTACACGATTTGCAAGTGATTCCCTGGTGCTCTCGGAGCTAATAGGCATCAGGCAACTGATTTGATGTGATGTCCTGTTTTTTGTCCTATCCTGTCTTATTAACAAGGATAACTTCCCTATGCAACATAGTATTAGTCAGAAATCAAGAAGAAGGTGTCTCAAATTTCAAGGGAAATTTCCTCCACCCATTTGAGATTTTGACTGACACGCCATCATATAGGCCAAATACCCCAGAACAAGGCAACCAATAAATCCTTAAAATGATTTAAACCCCAATGATGTAATGTAGTGTACTTCTGAAAGTTACATTCACAGAATGTTATACATTAAACAACGTATTGTGCAAATAAAATATGTGCAGTTAAATATGATATCCTTATAGCATACAATAATGTTTTTACCCATTTGTCTGAACCTTTCCTTTCTGTTTTAATTTGACTCTTAAGCAGTCTTGTGGGAAACAACAGGCATTACTGTAGAGTTTGGGTGATGTGATGTTTGCATTGCTTGCAGCACTGTCCAAGTATTGTATTCGAGTCACATTAGATCTTCATCACTTAGGATTCTTGTCACACGCGACCAAAGAGTTGCAGGTGTCGCCAAGGACTTGAGAGTAATTGACAGAGGTGTGACCGGAATATTGTGGAAAGATTTTGCGATTCATTGTCTCCATCAATCAAGAGGATTTAATACCTCGCTGACATTTCACCCAATGATCGCTATTTGAAAAAACAACACTAGCGATATAACAAGTATGATGCACTGTGAATTTGTAAAGAGTCTGCCGCTGTGTGAAGTGTATTATAATCAGTAGATTTCCTCTAATTTCCAGGGCCAAAGTATCTGAGAGAATTGGGGCATCCATTCTTGCTGTGGCTAATTTATTCAAACAAAGATTGTCTTAGATTTATACACCAAGCAAGCAAACTATCTAAATAAAAAGAAATTAGATAAACTGCAAAGTGAATGTAACGCATGAAAAGGGTTGATTGATTGGGGTTTAATACAGTGCTCAGGGGTATTTCACCTATATGATAACACGCCAGCCCAATTGGTGGAGGAAACCACGACATCACAGGCAACAAAGAAGACAAGATATGGACAGGGCATAAATGGGACACCTTAACAAATCTTTTTCCTGGTGCCCCTTAGAGCACCAGGGCACCAGTAAGCTTGTTCTCAACCACTAAAGTCATGCTAAACTAATAAGTTTATTTTTATAAATGCAGATAATTTTTTTGACATGCTGCTAATGGGGATCAAACCTGGGACTTTTGCCTAGCAGGTCCAACA
Organism: Tonicella lineata; assembly: GCA_034781015.1. Taxonomy (NCBI): domain Eukaryota; kingdom Metazoa; phylum Mollusca; class Polyplacophora; order Chitonida; family Mopaliidae; genus Tonicella; species Tonicella lineata. The sequence continues at coordinate 10,163 of JAVFBY010289868.1, forward strand.
CTACCCACAAAGTTATAGAGGCAGTGATCCCAAAATTCATCCAAGTAAAGGCTCTCTACATAAGGCATAACACAGAGATGCCTAAGTGGAATCTTATGTTCTAGATATTACTCACAAATGTGTTTGTTGTTTGAGTTATACTGAAAATCAAGTTTTAGAATATATATATTGTTATTA
>JAVFBY010289980.1:0-10339 GCA_034781015.1 Tonicella lineata
CGCGGCCCCTGAAAATCAACAAGTCATCGGATGTACATTAGCTCTACAGGATATAGAAAGCGGTGAATAGATATATCCTCCCTTGGACAAACTTCATTCTTTAATGATACAAAATTCTTTAATGATAAAAAATTGAATTTATGATCATTGAAAATACCGATTCTTTCATGAATCAAACAAATAACTTGACAAAGGAAAAAAGTGATTACCCGATAATCGAATCTTTGATGAATGAAAAGATTCCTTAATAAACAAATACAAATTGATGGATGTAAAATGAATGCAAAATTCGATTCTTTGTATTTGATGCCTGGAAACATAGATTATTTTGAAATGATGGGAAAGTAATTAAAAGGAAAACGAACCTTATACAATAAAACAAGAAACAATCTTAGATCAAATGACTGATTACTGTTAACTTGAATAATAATAAATCAAGGAGGATTTGCAAATACCAAGATTCCTGTGGATGTAGGCATGTGGAATATCCATCGTGGTGTTTGATGAATGAACAAAAAAGATTATTTGGTGAATGAAAAAATTAACCAATTTGCTGACTGATTATTTAATGATTGATTCTTTGACGAATGGATGGATGTAAGGATGGATAGAAGGATGGATGGATGGATGGGTGGATGGATGGGCGGGCGCAAGGACGAACGAACGAACGAACGAAAGAAAGAGCGAAGAACGAACGCACGCTGGTACGCAAGCACGAACGAAATAATTAATTACAGTAATTAATTATTTAATTAATTAACGAATTAATTGAAAAAAAAGGGTTTAATGACGACTTGAAGGTACATGTAGCAACCAATAAAGGAGTCTGTATGACACAAAGACAAAACGTAAAATTATAAAACAAAAATGGTTGTTACCTCATACGCACTGGTTATCCTCAAATTGTACAAAACTGGTAGGAAGACATAGTTGCAAATAGCCGCAATCGGGATAGCGCCAACCATAAAGTATACATACATTGTTCCTCGAAAGTAGATTTCGTTTGGCACCCCAAAGATTGATACAGCTGATTAAAAACTAGCTAACAAAGACAACGCCACGGGAATCGCTAACATTTGCCTTCCTCCTAAAAACATTTGTTCCGTGTTTTGCGCATTTCTGTCCTTTATTGCATAGAAGATTCCAATCGCTAAAGACAGAGCTAGGCTTATTCCAAATACTACGTAGTCAGCGACTTTAAAGGTTCTATCCATATCTGTAGTAGCCATATTGTTCCTTAAGTAACTTAAAAAACCTTCGTGTCCGTCTGATGCCTTTTAAGCAGCAAAAACTTGACAATTCGTTATAAGATCGTCCTAAGCATTAATACATTCTTATTTGTTGATAAGTTAAGATATCTACAACTACCAGAATCATACGATCATGAATATTTTTGCAATTCAGCAAATGTAAGTCATCCAAATTCGTATGTTTGTGAACTGTGCAAATGTGATTACTGTCACATTCAAATTCAGGATGTTCTGGAATTTTAAAACTTATTCTTTTATTCCCTCGAGTATCTGAAACTACAATCTAGTTATACATTTTCCTGGTCGAAGCTGCAGTCTGCATACGTTTGGCTGGTATACAGAAGTCCTGACATATGTTAATGTTTTCTAACCGCTGCCCTTCTTTATGTTTACCCCACATGGAGAGAACACAAAGTGTGCTGTTCTGTGCAATATCAAATGGCATGTGATCAATCGCAACTTAAAGCCCAGGTTTGTAAAAGCCTTGACATGCTTGTCAAGTCACTATTGATTGTCCACATGTAGAGTGAAACAAAACATTACATGTATGGGATGAGGCATGGGGACCTACGATACACCATTTCATCTCTGCATTTAGACTACGCTCCTGAGAGAATGCGGCTGTAAATATATACGCCTTATGTAGAGAACGATTGACAGCTTTAACTTCGGTGACTTTTCGGGTCTGTTTATCGACGGACTCTGTAGCTAAGTCGGTAGAGTGTTGGACCTGTAAACCAAATATCGCGTGTTCGATCTCCGGCGGAGGCATATATAATTTTCTTCTACAATTGTGCAAAGGTCTCGTGTTCGATCCCGGTGCAGGCATGTCACATTTTCTTTCTCTGCATTTATAAAAAAAAATCCTGTGATTCGTGGTCACGTGGCTGTTACATATCAACGCATATTAACTACCTTTCATTCAGACCAAGTCAATATTTATGATATTCACCCGATTTCTGGAAAATCCAGTGTATATTTCGTTTTTAAAAGCGGTCGCAAAAACATGGCGTCATAATGGGCCAAGTTGTCGGTTGACTGCCAACCATGTCGAAAATATTGGCAATTAAACAAATGTGTTAGATTTTTGTATATAATAAAACACTTATGGACTTTTTTTACCAGGTAATTATACTGCTTTTGATATTGACCCAAGAAAATACATTGACCTCGGCTGGCGCCTTGGTCAATATTTTTTTGGGGTCAATATCACAGCATAATCACCTGGTAAAAAATCCATAACTGTATAATATGTTATTTCTTCTGCACAAAAATGCTTAACTAATGGCTTATTAACTTCCTCGCAAAGCAGGGTTATTATAAAACTTCTCGAAAAATCAGTCAAAAAATTATAAAAGAATAGAAAACTGGTGGCCTATCACTTCACTTTATATGGATTATAAAATCGTTGCTAAAGCTCTTAACAATAGGATGAAGTATTGTATCAATGACCTGGCAAATCTCAATGACATGATAAACTGGATTTATGCAAGTAAGGTTTATCGGAGAGAACATTCGATAATTTGGTAATTACGAACATCCAGAAGATTTTATTCTTGCATGTTGCCCAACAAATTGTTTTTAGTGCTTTTGAACGCGAGATGAGTTTTGGAGGGAAAATGTTACCTTTTAATTGAAAATGTGTAATGACAACATCTGATGTAAAATGTTAATATTGAGGGGATGCCCGATGTTCAAAAGATCGATTTTAAGTGAATATACTTAATTACGGCTAAAAGCGTCAACTGTGCTTTTCCTTAAATACATGTACGCAGTCGGTTGTACAAGAAACACAAATGTGTTTTGGGGTCCCATGAGCCATAGCCAATAGTATTAATTTAATGTAATGTTTAAATGCAGAGAAAGAAAATTTGACATGCCTTCACCGGGGATCGAACCTGGAACATTTGACTATCATGGCCGTTCATGGTATCCATCACTTAACATTGCACAGGGGCCAAGCCTCCCCTTCGCTTTTATCCCCCTCGCGGGAGATACAACCTCCCACATAGGAAAGAAAACTCTCCGAATCGGAACATTGAAAATATAAGTATTCCAATTTGACCAACCCGGTACTCAATTTGTTTGTCTTCTTATGAAGTATTATCAACAAATTGTCCCTTAAATGTTTAAACCTCACTCGCACCTATATTATAGCCTACAAAAGGAACAACAATTTGAAAAATCTGTTGGTTTAGGCTAAGCTCCCTTCTGACTGAGATAACAAGTACTTGTCAGGTGTTGAATATTTCGCCATAGTTTTATCACCAATACTGATATTAAGACTTGCATGTACGTTATCTGCGCCTTCCCTTTAGGGGAGCTGAACAACATATTGCAGATTGAGTGACTTTGGAAACAGTCCGCTCTTTTCTGTATTTTATTTTTCTAAATGTTTAAGTCCAATTCAATTCGTGGATTTAGTCTGATTATATTTTGCCTATTTCATGGGCTTTTTATTCACTAGTGTGAATATAGTTAACCATACAGTGGCTGATTGCTCTATACTGTACGTTTGGTTAAACATTAGGGGAGGCCGGGGTTGGTTGTCACACAGGTTAGTTGTCACACTGCCTATAACTTTGGCTATAGGTGGCGCTAGTCAAATGTGATGCTACATGCTGTTGAGTGGTAGTTGGATGATGTCCTCCATCTTTAATTCAGGCCGCAAGATCATTTATTAAAACATTTCGACATTTGTTTGTTTTTACTTATCGTGAGTAATTTTTTGATTTACCATCATTTGTATTATAACTCCTAAAAGTATTGCATTTTTGATGGAAATAATTGTAGTATCAGATAGTGCTATTTGTGGCCAGGGTTGGAAGAGTAGCAAACGCAGTTAGTAAAGCGCTTCGATATTTTTTGCAAAATGTCGTGTCGGGGTTGGTTGTCACATCATAGTTGGGGCTGGTTGTCACATATGAAACCATCCCCACTTTGTTTACCAACAATATTTTATTTTACAGTATGTATAATTATTATGTTAACCCAATTTATAATAATAACAATTGATGAACAGTTACTATAAATATAAAATATTGATATAAATAATACCTTAAAAATGAGTCATGTGGAAATTTGTATATATGTCGATATTTGGGCAAAATAGCTTTTTTTAACGTAAATATTGTTTTAACATTTATTTTAATCATGACAGTTACTCAACAAACTTGTGTATTGATATAAAAAAGGAATGTAACATGTAGTTCCCTGTTGAAAAGGCAACCCAATACTCTGTGACAACGTACCCCATATGCTATGATAATAAACCCGGTCAAGCAGGTTGTCTCAGTTGAACAACTGTTTTTTTACCACAAAAAAAATCATATTTAAAATAAAGTTAAACCAATAAAAAAAGATATCCATTTGTAGGTGTGATGTTGCACTTCAACTTTCTTCGGAACAGAATTTCAATTGATGCCGTAAAAAATCAGAAATAAATAAAGAGGGGAAAATGTGATAACTATCCCGGATCTTCCCTTCTCAGTGCTCAAGGCTTTATAGTTTACTGAATTATAGATTGAGCAGATGATTACTCTTTTCGTGTTGTGTTATAGGTAAGTAACCATGATCAGTTCTATAACTTGCAAATAACTACATATAAGTGGTTGTTGTCTTCTCGGGATGTAACTCACGTATAGTGCCATGACAACTCGAGTGTTTTGTCCATTAAAACTTGTCTTTGCAGTTAATCTAGGACATGAGGATTTGTCGTTCTTTTATTAATCGACTTCCTTTGCTAGTGCGATTTACTTTTGAAAAAAATATATATAGAGGCCTTTAAATAAAGCACTTAGATTCTGGTGAAATGATGTTTTAGATATGCTTGAACAATGTTCCAACAGCAACACTCCTATAATGGTAAATCTATAAAATCCCAAACCTACTTGTACAATTGGAAGATTCTTGATACCTGTTATGAGAAATTAGCCATCTTCGTTTTCTTTAACAGTTTACCGATTTTCACTTCTATGTTTCTCTTAAATGTATAGGCGTACATTGCAAATATTTCCGACAATTATAGATATACTCCCGGAACATTAATTGAACACGATAGTTTTTCTCGTAGAAGTTATAGATGTTTCAAAATAAATAAACAGTATAATTTTTATCAATAGTTATCCAACCAGGGCCAGTGTAAATATGTCATTTTTGTTTGTTTTGTATCTGTCTCGCTATGATCTATTGACTTAGACAATCCCTCGTCTCTGACTCGCGATTTTGCAAAATAAAAAATCTAAATGTTTCCATCGTAAGTTTGCAATCGAATACATTGGTTCTCGTTGGCTCCTTGTTTGGTACTCATTTGCTTTGTCTTAACGTCATTGTTTTATTTGAAGTGTAAACGTTTTCGTTCAATTCAGTATGTTATGGTACAATTAGTAAATACATTTCCCCCGCTAACACTCGTTTCAAGAATGACAATGGAGGGCTTTAATCAGAATTTTAGGTAAATATGGTTTGACAATCATTTTCTATGTAAAAAAGGGTGCTGATTCCAAAAAAAAGCAGTCTTATTTACCCCACTTGACAAATTTGATATTTTGGCCCATTTTGACCCAAATTTGACCCATTTCGGCCAAAATCTGTTTTTCGTCTGAAAAGATTTTTTTTGTCTAATAAAAAGTAATGTGTGATATATCAAACGAAAGTTCTTTTCTAGTAGAAAATAGATATGCAATCGAAAAACAGCTGATGTTGTTATAAATACATTATAAATACATGTATATTGAACAAAATCATGTTTTTTTTAAATGTCTTATTTTAATAACCAATTTTATGACCTGTTGGGAAATATTAGAATATATTAAATCTTGTCTATAAAACAACCTTAAACGTTAGAGGTTGTAAATATTGAATGAAAAAAATAGTCAACAACACTCATGAACTGCCTATTAATCTATATATTCATCGTCACTGTTATCGTTATTGTCTGGATCAGTATCAGTAATCCTGCCCTTGTCATCATCAAACTCCTGTGCATCTCTTTCTGTCCCATCTTCTAGATGAACTGTCTATGAAAGAATAATTGACACCTGAGTACCAGTTGACCATACCGGTAAGAACATTCCGTTTATCTCCTTCCAGTCATGATCTGTGCGTGAAATATTGTTCAGCGGACCACTTAGATTAGCATCCCGTAGTTACACCGTGACAGTTTTTGATCAAGAACATTTTAGCATGGTGGAAGCATGCCTGCATCATATCATTATATTTTCTCCACAGGACTATCTGGATCCGTTGGTTTGTATTTTTGCATGAAAAGTTTCAATCTGGCATTATTTACAGATGATAATGTCTCTTGACCATAGTGAACATACTTTTTTCTATACGGTTGTCAAAGCTTTCTTGAGAAGAGAAACCTTTCCCTTCCTAAAGAATGACCATGTGTAATCACACCCTGTCATGGCATGGTACCGTGGCAAAACCTTGCTAACTACTGAACCAAGATGTTTTGCTAGTGCTGTGATATTGGCATACCTTCTAGTGCTATCATTCACATGCCCAATGTCCATCCACACATTGAATGTTAGTTGCCTGACATGATACAGCAAGATAACCATCATGTCAGTGTCGGTTGCACGAACAACAAAATTCTGTCCTGGTGATGAATCTGACTATATGTTGAGATAGTACAGCCGGCTACATGTAATATCCGCCTCCACATGCGAACAATTGAAGGCCAGAACTTCATCGCTTTCCATGTTTCCTGTCAACGCAGCTGTATACCGTAGACACTTATCCTCGTGTGCAGCAACAACTTTCTTTTCTTTGATGATACCTGCATGGTTGTTATGTTTCCACTCTGCCACGAAGAACTGGATCAGTGAAGTTTTGAAACTTGGGGACTTTAAGGCACATCTGATATCTTTAGGTCGCAACGGATCGGCACCAGCGATGTTAAATGATCCATCGTTTGCACCTCTTGCTTATAACTCGGCATTCTTAATGCTTTTCGTGTATCTGTCACAGACACAGTGTATTTCTTCTGCTGGTGTACTGCATATAATCTTCAGAACGAGCTCCGCTTATTTCTCAAAAATGTGAGTTAAGTTGGTGGACAAAGTCTGAATTATAAACATGGCATCATAAAGAACTGCACTAACCACTGTAAAACGGTTCTTCAAGGTGCTTTGAGAGTTTGTACTTCGGTGTCTTCTTCACTGTGGTAGAAAAGCTGGCTCAGGATAGTGGAATTGGAGTGAGTGGAAAAGAAAAGATCTTCCAAAGCTCAATATTTGTAGTGCAAGCAAGGTATACCAATCTGCTCATCAAGTCTCTTGACATTTTCTTTGCTGCAAGTCGTCACACTTATGCGAGCTCGTTCTAAAGCTTATATGCAGTACACCAACAGAAGAAATATACTTTGTCCATGACAGTTACATGAAAAGCATTAAGAATCCAACAGGCAAGAGGTATAAAGGATAGATCATTTCACATCGCTGGCAAAGATCCTTTGCAACCTAAAGATTTCAGATGTGCCTGAAGGTCGCCACATTTCAAAACTGCACATGGTCTTTGTAGCAGAGTGGAAACATAACAATTATGCAGGTAGGCCTATCATCAAAGATTAGAAAGTTGTTGTTGCACACGAGGATAACAGCTGCGCTGACAGGAAACATGAAAAGCAAGTTTATGCCTACAATTGTTCACATGTGGAGCAGGTACTATTCTGGTGTACCATTTCAACATATTTTCAGATTCATCACCAGGACAGAATGTTGTTGTTGGTTCAACGACACTGATATGATGGTTATCTTGGCATATAATGTCTGTCAACTTACAGTCAACGTGTGGATGAACCTTGGGCATGTGAGTGATAGCACTAGAAAGCATGCCTATGTCACAACACTAGCAAAACACCTGTGTCCAGTAGTTTGCAAGGTTTTGCCAGGGTACCATGCCCTGACAGGATGTGATTACACATAGTCATTCTTTAGGAAGGGAAAGGTTTCTCCGCTCAAGAAAGCAGATAAGAGTCTGTTACATTTTTAAGGATTAGGCAATCTTATAGAGGACACTAACTTTGTGGATGACGACAGCCTTATAGAAAAACATGTATGTTCACTCTATGGTCAGGGCATATTATCATCTGTAAATGATGCCAGATTGAAACTTTTCATGCAAAAATACATGTACAAACCAACGGATCCAGACAGTCCTTTAGAAAAATTATAGGGAATTGAAGCAGGCATGCTTCCACTTAAAAAATGTGTTCTGGAACAAAAAATTGCACAGTGTAACTACGGGAAGTATATCTGGAAACATGCTGATCTAAGAGGTCCGCTGGACAATATTTTACACACAGATCATGGCTGGAAGGAGGTAAATGGAATGATCTTACCAGGATGGTTAACTGGTACTCAGTTGCCAATTATTCTTTCAATCAGAGGCAGTTCATCTAGAAGATGTGACAGAAAGAAGTGGAACAGAGGCTGACAATAACAAGGGCAGTATTATACGGTGTATGAGTCAGACAATAACGATGACAGTGACGATGAATGTTTAGATCAATAGGGAGTTCAGTGTTGTTGACCATTTTCTCATTTAACATTTACAACCTCTTACGTTTAAAATTGCTTTACATAAATAATACAAGGGATTAATATATTTTAATATTTCCCAACCGGTCATACAACTGGTCATAAAAATAAGACATTTTCCGACAAAAAATCCAGGTTTTGTCCAATATACATATGTTCATAATTAAAAAACAAACCACACCAGCTGTCGCCTTGTCGACTTCATATCTATTTTCTACATGAAAAAAACTTCCGCTTGATATATTACACAATACTTTTATAAAACTGTTTTCAGGAGAAAACAGATTTTGGACAAAATGGGTTAAATTTGGGCCAAAATGGTCCAAATGTCAAATTTGTCTTAGTTGGGTAAATAAGACTGTTTTTTGGAATCACATTCTTTTTTACATAGAAAATGAATGTTAACCCACATTTACCTAAAATTCTGATTAAAGGCCTCTATCTCTTGGAGTATATATTGTTACGCTTCTGGTTTGTTTGTTGATATTAACTATTATTAAACACATCCGTCATATAAATCAGGTTCCCGATTGGATTTTCACTTACTTTATTGCGTGTCGTAATCTATACGAGTTATCTTTAACGTCACGTGGTTTTTTTTACCAAGAAGAAAAGATATACATGCCAATAGTGCAACTTAATGTATCGATAGCAGAAGATGGCATAAGCCTCCACAAAGTTTGCTACAACACGACAATCAGGTGCATATTTTAGAGAGGGTATACATATTATTTAAAATGATTTAGGTATAGTCAACAATTCCCGTCTTTTGCTGGCCCTTTGTTAGCAAAAAGTGACAAGAAAACGTTAGCCTGCCATATTTTTATTTTAACACATTATAACTATTTTGTCTGATTTCAAAAGCTATAGATACATGTCCAGATCATATCTGAGTATCCTTTTCTATTTCAAGAGCAACGCAAATTCAGACCAGCGTCCGGCATTGTTAGAAGGCCTTTTTTCAAACTTTTGATTGTAAGGCATTCATGAAATCCTCCTAGTAACTATTCCTTCTGTTCATTAAAAAGAATGTACGGCTAAACGAATCGATCAATACGATATTTCTGATTTGTCACGAGTACTATCGCGCCGTTGATATAATCGTGTCAGCGTATCGAAAAGGTAAACACTTTGATAATCATTACTTATATCATCCTTGTATCATTCAGCTCAATTTTGGGAAGTTATATTGGTTAGACTAAAACCAGTAAAGAATCAATCAAAGCCCAGGAAAATTGAAAATGCTTCGCCAAAAATCGAATAGAAAATGTTGATGATGTGTTTAACATTGTTAAAGCTCTTCAATCTTTCTTCAACCAACAATAATTTATACCTGAGATATTTAAACATATTGATATTACCTTATTATGGCCGAATTTTGCGAAGAGAAAAAAAATTCTACACTACTGGTCGATTTCATTATTCGTTTTCTACACTACTGGTCGGACGTTTTTTTTCTACACTTCTGGTTGATTTCGTTCTACACTACTGGTTAAGCAAATTTCTACACTACTGGTTAATTTTTTCTACACTACTGGTCAA
>JAVFBY010290091.1:0-10339 GCA_034781015.1 Tonicella lineata
AAAATAAGTATAACTCATTTGATTCTGTTTTAACAGCAAAAATACCATATTTTGAGGGCGTATGCCACTTTAAGCCAGCTTCTGACATACTTTCTGATATAAATGTTTGATTGTGTAATTCACTGCTGTGGTTTTGAGTGGTTTAACTTAATTAAATAAACTGAAACATAAAGTCAAAATGAATTCTTTGTGATTCTTTGGAGCTGCCATTATTCTAAACTAATGGGTGGCAGTTATAAAATAAAAATACAGCTGACATTTTAAGTATTTTTTTTATTTAGGGATAAAGCTTTCTAGTTGAGGCATTTATTTGCAGGCCGAGCCCCGTCCAGGAATCGAACTCACAGGCAGTCAAGAGTCCGGCATAGAATCGCCATGCAGTCGTAAATGCCACAACCATTGATCATTCTTCCAACTTGTCTGCTTGCATTTGCTGCTGGCGATTCGGCATGCAAAAGGCTGCAAAACAAACGTCGTAATTTGATGTTTTTGTTTCTAAGAAAGTGTGATCCATAAAAAAAACCGAAAATACTGTTAATTAGCACTTTCTAAGCAATACAATTATTAATAATTTGTATATGGTTGATATTCAGCTTATTGATAGAAAACGTTTATTTAAATTCCACAATTAGTAAACTATTTAGACTTTTTAAACGTTCAGCAAGAAATGGCGTTAGGTTGCTTTATTATTCAGGAAAATACTTAATATAACACAAGACTTCATGGATAACAACTTCTAGTTTATTAGGCTCCAAGCCTCCAACGTTCGATGTATATTCTTAACCAGAAGTTATTATAAAGTCTTGTGTTATATTTAGTACCTCAACTTCTAAATGGCTCTAAAATAAGAGAATAATTAACTCAAATTTAAAGAACATGAGACTTGCATGGATGATACTTTCTTTTTGGCTTCATCCGTACAAGTATCATATAGTTAGTCAAGTTTCATTTTCAATTTGTATAGTTTGGAAAGAATGTAGGCCCTATGTAAAGTTCTGTTCAGGAGATCTGCAGGACGAGCCCTTTACATAAATGGAACTCGTGAACCTTAGAGCCAAGGCACCCGTATAAGGCACACCACGTGGCAAAAAAAGATTTGAATATAATATAATAATTTCGCAGATGAGGTAAACGCATAATTCCAGAAAATGAAAACATCTCTTAAGTCACTTGCTAAGGTGCCGAATCGAAAGCAGTAAATGCAGGCCACCTCGAACACACACATTCTAACTGCGTGTAAAAGAAGTTAAATTAAGTGTTTAAGATGACTAAGTCTGAGCATCAGAAAATCAGAAAATATAATATGGATTTTGTTCTATAATCGATACCTGGATGTTATATTAAGATAGTAATGTGTAAACAATGTAGTTTGATAAAAACTATCATGTAATGTTGTAAAAACTATTATGTCAATATTGATTTTGTTCTATAATCAATACCTGAATGTTATATTAAATAGCAATGTGTAAACAATAGTTTGATAAAAACTAGTATGCATTTTAAACATGTGTAAAATACCAGATTTTAGCAATTTAAAAATATAATCATATACAGTTCATTGATATTTTGAAAGAGTGTTGTGAATTAAAAATATCTAAAGAGTGGCTAAAGTTTAGACTGCCGCAGAACGATCGTAGAAACTAGATCGAAACCTTTCAGTTTACCACATTAAGAAGTTGAAATCTGCCTGTGTTCGTGTATAATCAACAATTAGTTTCTCAATGCCAATCTAAGGGTGTAATCTTTGTTGAAATCTGTTTTTACACAACGTTTAAACATTAAAAAAAACATATCTGCATCTCAAATTATATAACTGCAAAACAATGTGAAACTTTATTGCTTCGCCGCATTGCGGTTATTTGACTCATACGGCGACGGCGTCTAACATGGTAGAACAGAAATACCGTGAATATTTTGTTACTGGCAGTCTTGCGGAGTTTCTCATAGAGAAATACATAATTTGTACATTTGAACATAGCTTAATTGCAAAGTTCCAAATCATTTCCGATCGCAAATTACTTTATATATTAAAATCATTTTACTTCCGATAATAATGTGTAGGAAAGAATGCATAACTAGTTAAAACATGATTCCGATAGTCTTTTTATAGGCGTTTATTTTTAGTCGATTGTAGTATTAATATATAGATGTTCTACCCCATGTCGCTGCCTGTCAGTATTATATGATTCATCCATATATCTATATTCATACAGACGTCTCGTATTGAGGTAAACTGGTGCTTACACTGGGGTTGAAAGCATAGAATATCAGGGAGATAAAAATTGAGAACGGTTGTGTAAAGTGAACACTTATTATCAATCGTAGAACTGGCGTAAAAAGAGTCCCTAGGTTCGTCAGTGCCAAACGTTTAGGGGATGATGCTTGCCAGAGTCAGTCTGCCTGTTATCGTTGCCTCGCCGGGCAGAGACGTTCGTTGCGGAACAGCCCGCTGAGCTCATAGCGGGTACCACTTACCCAGGAACACACATCAAAGCAGCCCCCCCTTAATATATCATCGTGTTTATAATTTGTCCTAGTTATCGGTGACTAGACTGGGAAAACATGTTCGCGATATTATAGCCCCACTGAGTTAGCTTCACTGCACATTTTAAACACGAGTTAAAAGGAAATGTCAATGTAGCCTGCTATTTTGATGTCGGTCTGAAATCTGATTACGCGTTGATCAAAGCCCTTGCGATTTGAAACTATCTCTGTTAGTCAGACTCCGTGGGCATACTATAAGTAATCTTACCTTGAAATTATGTTGAGTGAAGAAAATAAAATAAAAATTTACTTTTAATGCACTTTTTTGTTATATGGGTAACGATTCCAGTCGATGGTGAAAGTATATAGTTTCTTTAAAACATTAAAATGAACAAACTCTCGCAAATTACTAGCGACAACGGCTGAACTGTCATGAAAAGACGCGAGCTACATGTTGTAAGTAGTTGCTATACTTTAGGGGTAAACACTAGTGCAATTGTCAGGTTTCATTTGAAACAGAGAACATCCCTGGCATTGTAAGAGTTTCGCTACAGCTCTGTGTAAATCCGTAACAAACCCTAAGCTCTTACGCATATGCAATAATTAGGTAAGTAAATGTAGGTGCATTATACTAACAAATGGGTGCAGCGATAAACATGATAGCCAAAGTATAATTACTGATACCGAAATCACAACAGACTCTTTTATTTATTTGATTGGTGTTAACGGTCGTGCTCAGATAATTTTTACTCACATTTATACCGAATTTTCTTCGCTCGTGTTCAATGGGAAACCTAGAATAAATCTTTTAAAAAAAAAACAAGATCAGCGAAACCGCTCATCGTGAACGTTTGTTTTTCTTTCGGAAAAGAGATATACTAAACGTTTAATCTATTTATGACATGGAGTAAACTGCCCAACCCGGGCTTCCGTAGTTGACGCAGCTCGCTATCTTAGTATATTGATAATTGCAATTTATACTTGACACTTAGACATCTTAATTGAAATTAAGAAAGTGAACATAGAATGGAACACCATTCATGACAATATGGGAGAGTGCTACAGTTACAATTTATCTATAGTTATAAGTTATTCTTAGTTTTATAACAGATTAAATGTAAGGTCAAAGTTAAGTGGAGATGTGACCAAAATTGTTCCTTTCACCGTTTTTATTGCATTTATTCTTGATGTCTGTAAAACGGACAACTTAAAGTATGTAAACGGATCATTTGGTGAAAGTTATGTCTATGACTGTTAAAGGCACGAAGCCAGATGACACAAATCGCATTATACCATTGAAGCGTAGAAACAACAATATATCTCCATCACAACGTATACAACGAAATTATTGCTAAAAATTAACCTGATGAATGGAGTCAAATGACACTGAAAACACGGGATAATTTTTGATAATTTTAAATAATTTAAAATTGGGCATAAATAAAATGGATGAAAATTAAGAAAGAAGGGTACATTGAAGGCTTTCTTTTATTACAAAGCGGTATATATCTTAAATTACACCCATCCGTAGATGTTGGCCCTTGAATGACACTGGTGATAATTTTTATAAAATAAAAAAATAAATAAAAAAAACGCCAAATATTTTTTTTAAAAAATTGAATTAAAATGGTTTTAATTTTAAATGCAACTGTGTACTTTAAGTATAATAGTAAATTGAAAGGGTGTTTTCGCGACGAAATGCTATATGGCATGGTGTGCCATACGAGTTGCGCCTGCCTATAGGACGTAACTGATTACGGTGGTGTTGTAATAATACAAATGACAGTCCAGCCTACAGTTGGCCAGCAAGCTTTAGGCTAGCACACCCACGGGTTAGCCGTTACATTGCGAATAGCCAGGGGAGGGTGAAAATGAAAATGTACTCAGTCGAATTCAACGAAGTATCATAGACCAAATGAAACTACAGGTAAAAACATTGAATAGGTTTGTCGGTATGTGGTAATTCCTGCTAAATCTAACACATAATTTCGACATGAAAAAGTAAACACAGTAATCACGTGATCTGCTAATATGCCATCAAAAGATAGGAGAAATGTGAAATACCTATTGTCGAGTCAACTTCAGCGGTCCTCGCCATTCTACACCACACAGGCCCCAGATATCGCCAGCTTGTCTGCACGTAAACTCCGTACCTATAACTTCGGAAGTATATTTGCCTTCTTAACTCGACTAGCTGTTCTTCAGAGCAAAAAAGCCAGTTATCTAGCTAGAGGACGCTTTATAGGGGGTCGATGAGAAGGGCGGTCTGTAAAGGCTATGTGCTGCTCTCCGGCACGCTGTGTGGCACAAAAGGCTGGCTGAGTTCTAGTCCCTGACTGACAAACGAGTCGTTGAAGCTCCATGCCTTTCTCGGACATACAGAGGTATCTAACTCACCAACGGACAATGAAGTTAGCCAAACAAAGCTGTATATTTTAAACACTGGTATTGAATATATTGGAAGTTGTGTTCAAATATTTGTCTTTAAATTGGGGATATGATCACGTTACTTTTACGTAACAAAAACTACCTAGTACCTATCACTCAAACGAAAGTGTCTGCGCAGATGCGACACCTAGCGTATTACGTCAACAAAATCCTAAATAGTAAAACGAAAAGATTGGAGGTGGTTTTTCTCGCATGATTATGCAGAAGGTTCGCTTCATTGCGGATTTTAAAAAATTAATTTGTTAGTTTTATAAACTCTAAAAACTAAAAATATTATTTTTAGATGTATACATAAATGTAGAGAAAGAAAAAAAAATGCATGATTGCATAAGCCTAGATTATAACTACAGAAATAATAGTTAATACACATGTAGTCTACTTCCAAAAACCGAAAACTTCATTTTGACTCAATATTATTATTTAAGCATTTATATTATGCCATCACCACAAAGTGGCATAATAAATGCTGAAATATTTAGTCAAAACGAAGCTATCGGTTTTCCTCCCATATGCAATGCAGACAAAAGTCGCTTCAACATGTGGGTTTCAGTGAGTTATAAAAAAAAAAGCGCTGTGACACCCTCGAATTCAAGGAGAAGTGGAAAAGAAGCCTAGTCATTCAAGGGGTTGGAATGGGTGTCCAAATCCCCGCATCGCTTACTGCACATTCAGATTCGTATTCTTTTATTGTACATTTACGCCCACGGAGGACCGGGTACAAACAATTAAACAGAGAAACATAATTTGATATGAATAATAAGAATTGCACCTCAATAATATAAGTGAAACAATCTAAGGAACGCAGAAAAACAACAAACAAATGAACATAAGCACAATTAAGGCAAACAATTATGGATATGCAAAATAAAACAAATCTCTTTAATAATATCGACGAGAACTGGGCCACTTTCTCACCGTATTATCGACCTAGTCTATCTGTTATCTGTAATCGCAATTGATCAATAATTATAATGTCCTTGATAGCACCCCTATAACAATAGCTTGGCTGTCGATAATTCGATTTCACTGATTGATTTCATAGATAAACCCCTTTTTGTGCTGATATCTACGCGAAGTTGTGAAAGATTTAGCGCAAATCTGAATATACGAATAGTGGTATAAAACTATATTTTAGTGTGTCTATTTATACGGGACATTCTACCGTGAGCATATGTACTTCACCCGGTTGTGTAGGCCCTGCTAGCCAAAGGTCCCGGGTTTAATCTCTCATGGAGGCATGCACAATTTTCTTTCTTTATAAAATAAATATTTTATAAATGTAGAGAAGTAGGGAAAGAGTTGTTGCATGCATCCAGCGAGATTCGAACTGGATTTGATAACAGGGCTGATTTAGCCACAAAGGCCGACGATATAGAATGACCCGAACTTGCATAAGTATTTTTATACGAGTGTGGAGGCATGTACACAAAATTATCCACATTTATGAAATATATAAATATGTCAGAACCAGATTTGTGGTATAACTCGAACAACAAAAGATGCTACTTTAGCGTTTCTGTGGCAGTGCCTTGATATAAAATGAGTGAATGGGTGAATTTTCGGGTCATTCTAATTTCGGTTTCTGCATGTAGTTCAGTCGGTAGAGTGTTAGCCCTGCTAGCCAAAGGTCCCGAGTTCGATCCCCGGTGGAGGCATGTACAATGTTTTCTTATACGCATCTAAAATAAAACTGATTTGTTTGATTGAGTTTAGTGAAAGGGGTATTTCACTTATTTGACGGCGTGCCCTCCCATGCAATGGTTGAGAACCACCCTTGACGTCACTGGCAACATAAAAAACGAGACAGGACAAGGACAAAACAAAAATACATGACACAACAACGGTACAATTATATTTCCTGATCCCTTAGGATCGAGAGCACCAGGAATAGGTTTAATTTATGAACTGGTGTTTTGTTTTTTTTTTCTTCATAAAGTGCATGATATAGACTTTCAATATCTTTGTCAAATCCTCTGTTAGGAGATAAACCTGACCTATAGTTGATAAAAAAAAAGGTCATGCAGGCTAACACTACTCAATGCAAGGCTGAGGCTAGATTCGTTTCTCCTCAATCCTTTCAACATTAGATAATTTTGTCAGCTTTTCAAATTGTATAAAAAAAAATATAGCCAAGGATTCGACAAAAATCACTTGTAAACTTTTCCGTGCTAAGACCAATATAAAAAGAAGAATTTTTCAACAATTTAACGATAATACGATATCCATCGTGTTAACACGAATACAACCCGTGGTTAAAAATGTTTATATTAGGTAGCCCCTAATCCATCTGGATACGAATATGTATCAAGTAGACCTGCCTCACAGGCATAATCTACCTTGAGTATATATAGTTTTGTTCCACCGGCACCAAAGGGTGGTTTCCTCCCCCAATTGAGCTGGCATGCCGTCATATATGTGAAATATCAGAAATGCCCCTGTTCAAGGCGATAAATACACAGCAATCAACCAAAGAAAAAATAGTTTCTTTATAGTCATTGCATGTTTATTTTATCATTAGCAATAGGCAGATGAGAATTGCTTAAATAAACAGAAATGTAGCCTACAGTCACAATTAATTGCTAACCATTCTTTGGATTTGTCACTATATTTCATGTTGTGTATTCTATCTAGATTTGAATCTTGTTAATACCATCCCCAGCTTCTAATCGCCAGTGCTCCCGTGTGATAAGAGCAGTTCGATTTGAGCAGTGTCATATTAAAAACTCTGGACGAACAGTAATATTTCAGAGCATTTACATATTACGTTTCACATTTCTGTGGTTGGGTTGCTTTACTGTTGAATACACCATATATGTGAAATAACCTTGAGCAAGGCGTTAAACACCAATCAATCTCATCGCCAGTAATACAAAAAATAAACAAATTTGTCCGAGTCCATTGAACAATATAGGCTACATGGAGTTGCCAGAAACCTATCACTTTTTAATCTATAATTAAGCTGAAGTATTTAATAAAGGGGTGCTTGTAAAATATGTTTACCGAGGCTTCGAGGGTATTAATGTATTTCTTTCCTGAGGTATAGCAAGCACTGACCGGGAAGCAAATCAACTTACCCCTCCCATATCATCAGGGGGCTAATCGGTTGGGAATGAGAAATGCTATTATAAACTGCGTGAATGAGTTATCAGCGGGTTGTAAACTACTTGGTTAGAGGAACAGGAGGCACAGCGGGTAGTAATGGCCTCTTCTAGTGGTCAAGTGATTTCAATAAACATGAAGACAAATGGCCGAGAGATGTCAAGAGCTAACAAAGATTTCCCTGGACACGGGAGGTGAACTAAAGCCTCTGTTTACTCCACACAATAACAGAAGGACGGAGGGGGTAGGGAGATGGCTATCTATCTATTTGAGGGTTGACAGTGGATATGAGGACCCGGGGCGTTGACAGAACCACCCCAAGGGCCATTCCCTGCCAAGTGTATCTACAAAAACACATTACCACGATTACACTGTGGTATTGTAATGGGAAAACGAACAGCAATCGAGCAATAGGTCAGCTTTCTCGTGTACAGTCTTATCAGTGCGCGAAATCTACTCTCTTAAAACGAAACAAGGCAATATGTATAGTACTATCGACAAGGGGTAATTCGGTCCAGAGTAAAGCTTCCTCTTTAACAATATCTAACAAAGAAGCAATTCAAATAAAGCACAGAAGGAAAGGCCTTTTCTTACTCAGATTTTATCTACGAGGTGTGGAGGGCTATTAAGTGACGCAGGGTAACGAGTTACGGAGCTATGATAAATGGTGAACCCCGGGGGGACGGGCAAACACCCACTTGAAGGTCGTTACCGTGATCTAGTTCTACCTTCTCTGATTTTACATCTGATTACTGGGTTTAACATTGGGTAGATCACAATGAGATGACCGTAACTGATATACTTTACTTTTTGTGATAAAATAATGCTTTGTCACCTCCCGTTAACAAACATTGCACCAACACAATCTGATATAGTCCTACATTTATCTGTAAGCCATTTCACAATACTACAAATAGCATGCCATGTACACAAGAATAATAAACATGCGTGTGTGTTTATTCAAATCTCATAAAAGTGGTCAATAAATTAGCTGGCAAATAGGTTCTGTACAAAGTACGCTTTTACACTGTTTATAATTAAAAAAAATCACAGAATTCCACAAACTTATCCAATGACTTATCAATAGATATATACTTTTTTTTTAACGAAATATGCAAACTAAATGCAACTTAGATAATTTCGTAAACAAAACCGGTTTAACGATAGTTTGATTTTGGTGAGAAAACTCCACAACGATCAACTTCTGAAAAAAGAGAATAAGCTACATAGAAAAAACGAACAGGTATTTCATGAAACTAATTCCTTGGTAATTTCGAAACAAAAACTATAATGCTTTACAGATCCGATCCACGATTTATCTTAGTTTAAAGAATGTAACCCGTTTTTAAACAGTTAACCTGCATGAATGAAGTTAATGTAGGCTTTCAGGCATTTTTTTTTTAAAGAAGTGCTCGGATGAAACTAAACTTGACTTTTTTCACTAAAAGTACAGTAAAGTTTGTGGTTGTTCGTGTCCTTTAAAGTTTGTAGCATAGACAGACTGCATATTTTCACGTAGTTCCGCCAATTCTTTTTAATAACTGTCTTCCACCGCAGTGTTTATCACCGAATTGACAAATGTTAAAGAGTGAATTTTGGTATAAGCTTTATATTAGTTTCGTAAAAATTCAACACTTTCCTTCTCATAACACTGAATTACACTAGTTGTGAAAGAAAAAGGTAAAAACAAATGCGGTATTTCGATGAGTGTATTAGATATGCACAAATGACTTTTTGCCACTTTTCCATATATGGTCACAGCAGACAGATGCCCTTCCATATATGGTGGATTTTCCCACGGTCTTCTCTTTTATCTATAGACGGAATTATCCGAGTTACGGAATCGCCTCCGTATAAGGCAGGCCTCATAAATTGTCGTGCATACAATATACATCGTAGTGCAGGTCGCATTATAGTTTTTACAAACTTTATTACAAACTTTTTCACGGCGGTGATATTTACTAAAAGGATATACTTTGGGCCATACTAGAAGAAATACAGAAAATCCGGTTTTACTTCGTTTCAGTCGATGTTTGGCCTAAATTCTGAGGTATAGCCTCTTTAACTTTTTAACGAATGTTATGCTGTTCAAAGAATGTTTTGCCACCGCACCTATGAACACGAATGATTAAATAGTTATAAAAACATTGCCTTTATTGCGGGAATGCGTTTTTCAAGAGTCTTGTAAAGCCCCGGATGAGTTAACAGCTCAAATGAGGGGTGCATAAACGACTGCCAGAAATTGGCCCGTTTCATAAAAAAAAACAAGAAGGAAAGCTCTTCAGAGACCTGCGGCGGGTGGGGAGGA
>JAVFBY010290202.1:0-10338 GCA_034781015.1 Tonicella lineata
GGTTTAAATAGCATGCACACAGTCTTCTTTTTATTGAAAATAAGATCATGTGACAGCGCAAATGACTGACACTCGTCTAATAAAACTTGGAGTGCTCTAGCAGATGGACAAATCAAACACATATCATCAGCATATAAAAGATGATTAAAGAACACACCCGCAATATTACATCCAACATTTGTTTCGGAAAGTCCACGATCTAGCTCATGTATATACACAGTAAACAAAATAGGAGAGAGAACTCCACCTTGTCGAACACCGTTGGATGCACCAAAAAAGGGAGAGTAACAGGACCCCCATTTAACTGTAAACAATTGAATTTTACACCATATATAGATAAAATTAACTATGTACAATGGTACACCTCTATCAATTAATTTTTTCAGTAGAGTCCAGTGATTCACTCTATCAAATGCTTTACTAGCATCCATATAACACAAATACACAGGGCTGCCATTATTACAATAAAAATTGACAACTTCTTTGAGGACATAAATACACTGATCAGTTGATCTGTCGGCCTTGAACCCAAACTGATAATCAGATGTATACAGCTGTTTTTCACATACTTTCAAAATTACCCTCTCTATAATCTTTGATATTACAGTGGCTACCGCAATAGGTCGATAGTTGTTAGGGTCAGTGATGTCACCGGTTTTATTTTTGACAATAGGCATGACAACAACATGAGTAAGTTGACTAGGTAGACAACCATGTTTCAACATACAGTTAAGGCATATAAACAAATGTACATACAATTTTTCATTTGCATATTTGAGATGCTCGGCAAACAGACCGTCATAACCCGATGACTTGTTTAACTTAAGGTCTTTTACCAGATCTCGTACTACATTTGGAGAAGATATAGGGATTAAGTTGGTTGGCATTATTAATCCGTTCAAGCTATGCAATACTTCATCTTTATGAAAATTATCGTATTCTGAGTTAAGAAGATCATAAAACGTGTTTTTCCAATATGAAGCAATATCGGCTTCCCCGTGATGACCATCAATTCGATCTGGAAGTAAAGAACGTTTACTATTGTTCTTACTCACCTCTTTCCAAAATACATCATTAGAATAACCATTAAAGGCTTCTGCCATCTTATCGGCCCGGAGTGATTCTTCACTCTTTTTACAAACACGCAGCGCATATTTAAATTGGCGCCTAGTGCGCTGCATGTATTCACAGATTGGACCACATCGCGGGCTCCCATGCTCACGCCAGAGAAGAAAAGCAACTCTAGCAAGAGCATGCAAGTCAGCAATGTGATCGTTCCAACCAGGTACAATGTGAGTTTTGGAAGTTGAACATTTAGCTTTGGGCAAAGACTGACCAGCAGTTATAATAGCATTAGTAATGTCATTATAATATTTACATATAAGATCATCGTGACCAGCACAATTACTAGCATTACATCCAATACATTCTAAAGGTATACATATATCATTCAACAAATCTTCTGTCTTCTGTTTATAGTTACACAAATCTGAAACTGACAGTTTTGTCCACTGAATAAAATCACCTGATGTAGTGGATTGACTATGATCTAAAATAGGTAAATCATCCCAATCTAATGTGACATGGAGAGGATGATGATCAGAGGATATGTAATCGTAAGATATATACATATTAGTAATAGCTTTATTTACGTGTTCAGAAGTGACACAGTGATCTAACCAAGACGTAGTACAGTGAGACTCACTAACAAATGTATAGCTATCGTCAGATAATCTCTCAATATCCGAAATATGTAAACTGTGGTTTTTACAAAACTGATTTAACTGTTTTCCAAAATTCCTGCCGAGGTGAGCGTTCCAGTCACCCATAATTAATACGTTTGGAATATCACTTTGGTCAATTATCACACGTAATTTACTTAAATAATCAAGATACAATTCTGAGTTTTCATAACAATCGGTAGGCAAATATACACAAAGAATTAATAGTTTGGATTGTTCATGGTCTACGCGTATGCCTATAATCCTACAATCATCATACTCTACAAAACTAACACTGTTCCCATAGCACTTTTTCCATAGTATAGCAACACCGCCATGAGGACGACCTCTGGAAAGGCATGTATCGTCGACAGAAGACACACCACGACCATAAAAATCATGGTGTACAGAATTAAGAATATTTAATTCAGAGTTAGAAAGCCAAGTTTCTTGTAACAGACAGAAATCACTTACACTGCACAGAGTTTTAATTTCCGTGAGCGATGACTTAATGGATTTACAATTAAATGATGAAATAGTGAGAGCCATAAAAAAAAATTGATGTGATATTACAAGACTTAAACAAACAAAAATCAATTAATAATCATATCTGCCTTCGTTAGACCACCCATAGTCACAGTCATTGGCAGTGGCATAATCATCACTGTATCTATCATCACTAAACTTCTGACGATAGTTGTAATTATTATTTCGACGCCGATAAAACTTTCTAACCAAGACCTCTTCCGGCCAATAGGCCTTATCTAACAACGATTTGACATGGCGACCTTCTACGGATAACAAAAATGAGGCATATGATTGGTATTTAGTGTCTAACCGTTCACAATTGACAATAATTCCAGAATTACGCTTAATATACAAGCTGACGTCATCAGGTTGAGTATCAGGATCCAGCCTTGTCAGAAAAAGTTCAGTTGTAGGATATGACCTAACACCACGCAATGGGAAAGTCTTTCTGCGATCAGTTTTCTTGTTTCGTATAATTGAAAAACTTTCTTCGGTGACACTGCTTGTGAGCTTTGATGTATCTTTAGCTACAGTCTCAGCGTATGTAGCAATCACTTCGTTTGGATTATTGCCATACGTAACACCGCTTTCGCAAGTCGGTACGTGGGGGGTGGGATCAATCAACTCACAGTTAGATCGTGTATTACCTTCACTAGGGCCCCTCTCCCCCGGGGGAGTTTTACATACAATGACAGAAGGGGAATTCGGGTGGTGTCCTGTGGAGTTAGTCTCGGCTTTATCTTTATTGCGCTGAGGGCTGTTTGTTTTAGGGTTATTTTGTACTATGGTGCTCAATTTATCCAGCTTTTTCTCTACTGAGACGTGACCTGTACTAAGAATGTCAATTTTCCCATTTACGTCGTGCATTTGTCGTTTTAAACAGTTTAATTCCCGTATCAGAGTGGTGACATCAATATGGTTCGCAGACACTGGGGGGAGTTTACTAAGGTGTTTGGCAACAAAACATGGTATTTCAGTCGGCGATAATTCTTGCAGCATTTTTGCTATATCTTGTAGAGTAGAAACTTTCCTGTTAGGCCCTACGCGCTTCCTATATTTTCCATTGAACACATGACTGCATGATTTTGCAAGTAAAGATTTTGCTTCTTGGGCTTCATTATCAGAGTACACATCTTCACATAATTTCACAATAGAATCAATTGGCATGACGTCAAGTTTATCCACAAAAAAGCACAATAACTCACATATTATCGGCTGAGCTGGATCCATAGCCATCGCAGTCTGCATAGATTCATTCGCTGCGTCGACAGTCTTGACCGATGTGTTCTGTCCGCCATTTTCACCGCCTTCAGTCATTACTAATAACAAAGGGTTGGTAACGGAGACCCTCTATCTTTCAAAAACAACCAATCATGCAGGAAAAATCTGTACATCAGTATATACCCAACATGTCCTTGGACTTATTGGAGGAGTTACCAGCTCATCAACTGAGGAATTCCAGCATAATTTTACGATTTGACTTCGCTATGCTCACATATTTTTTCAGCGTGCCGCCATGTTTACTCATCCGGGAGTTAAACTTTCTATAATATGGAAAGTGGAAATAAGTAGACTTGTCCTGAGTAAAGCAAGCTAAAAGCTTTACTACAAACTCGCATTGCACGTCGATGGTTACCGCTGCCTCGTACACAGGGACTTCGTCATCGATCATTACTTTACGGACGAATCTGTCTTCACCGGAGGACACGAGTTCCACCTGACCAACGGCCCCCGCGTCAAATTCTTTGACGACCTGGACGCTTGTAGGGAGGATGGCGGCCCACTTGGGACAAGTTGAGTAGATTTGGACCGGCTCAATTGGGCTTAGCTCTTGGTGTTGGACAAGGCATCTTTTCGCTGTGACATCTCCAACTGGAAAACCGCTGTTGCCGAGGGAGCTAGGCTCCAAGGCTTTCGCTGCTATGTATTTTTCGTATATGTCACATAGGTTGTACTGCTTTACTGAACTAGAGGTTTTGCCACTGTGAGGCGGGCTCGATCTTCCAGATTTCTCAGAGTGACTATCGTCAGAACTTTCTGATGATGTTGAGAAAGATGATTCGGATGACTCGGTGTTGCTGCTGCTGCTAGAGCTTGCAGAATGCACGGAACTAACACTCCCTGAGTAACTTCTGCTGCTGATTTGCGAATTTCTGGAGCTAGATGAACTCACATCATAGTTGCTTGTTTCGCTAGGACAGTTTTTGGTGGTCCTGGAACTAGCAAGGTCCGTGTTCTCTGTCCTGTTGTGTGTTGATGCGGTTCCGCTGGACTGTTTGGTAGGAAACATACACCTATCATCTACTACTCCAAATAACGGTCCTCTTTCTGTAAAGAAAGCTGCTGTCGGAATGGCATACTGCTGGACAACCGCGTGTCTCTCGCCACAGATGCACGCCATAAAAGCAGTCCTAGTGACACGCACAACGTGATTTGCAAACCGTTTAAGTCGCTTGAATCTTCTTCCCATGTTTGATAAGTGTTTTAACTGTTGACACAATGATGCATTTAGTTTGTTCGAGACATAAATATGAACTGATTATTTTGACGTCGTAACTCTAGGTGATGACACTGTAGCGTAGGCCTAAACGTCAACAAAGTCGTTTTGTGACGTTTAGCGACCGTTTTTTTGCTCTGCAACAATGTAATAGATCTCACGTTATGCAATGGCGTACTAAACTCGGAACAACGTAAAACCATTGTTGTACGTCACGTCACAACATAGTTTCTAAATAGGTGTAATATCATTAATATTTTAGAACAACACAACATAACGTGGCAAGGCCAATAAGCTATTATATGTTTTCAAATGCAGAGAAAGGTCAACTGACATGCCTCCACACGTATCTACCTGAGTGGACAAAACATTCTCTCTGTTTCACGGCGTCATTTGTAAATATGAACCTATTCGTTCTTTTATTATAGACAGATACATCCGCTCAAAAGTCAACGCCGTCACTTTTTACTACGCGACAAGCGGAATCTAATATCGATGCCCGATTTTGCTGAGTTTATCTGGCTTTTCTGTACACAAGTTTTGCCCCTGTGAAAAAAGTTAATAGGGGAAGGTGCACTCTTAGAAAAAAAGGTTCTTCAGCTATAGCTGTGGTGAAACCCTTTAATGGTTCTCTATGGAACCCTTTTACATACGCTTTCAAAAACGGTTCTGTATAACCATAAATGGTTTCATATGAACCATAAAGGGTTTCATCATGAAAGGGTTCCACCACAGCCATAAGATATGGTTCTACGTAGCAAGCGGGAAGGGTGGGGTGCTTCAGCCCCCTCACTTTGTCTAGAGAGCAAAAAAATATGCGTTTTCGTCTACCTCAGAGCTTCCGCGGCTAGTAGTTAACACACACTTTAGATTAGTGCCCCCCCCCCCCACACACACACGCGCACACACTTTGGATTACCCCCACCCCACCACCACCACCACCACAAACACACACTTGTATGTATTACAAATACTCAATCTGATTAAAATCAGATAAGATCCCCAGTATTTTAATTGTCACTAGTAACGACAATACATTGTGCAATATCAGGCAGCTTATTTAGATCTGATTTTAATCAGATTGTACAAATACTGGGCCCGGTTGCTCAAAGCCGAGATAAGTTCTAATAGCAGATTTAAGCACTAATCCAGGTTTAGAGATAGACCTTTAACATAGAGAGATTTTAGCTAATCATGGGTTTGTGATTTAATCTGCTATTTGCACTCTGATTATCTGGCACATGATCTACCGATCCAGCTTCAGTCTCAAGCCTGAGATTGTTTACAAATCATGATACGAGTGCAATAAACCCTTAAGCACGGACACAACCCCCACTAAAAAAAAGCAAACAATACATATACGGTATAGAAAAAAAAGGTGGCAATATTCAATAATATTTATATATAGTAGCATTAAAGGCACACTTTTACCGCTAAATGGGCTAAAACTATTTAGGCCCTATAAAAGGAAAACCGGCGAGTTTCTGTATTTTTCCCAGACAGAAAAAGTTATGAACTTTCCATTTTTCCCATAAACTGAAAGTTTTGATTTACTATTTTTCTTTAAGATCAAAGCAGGCAGTTATAGTATGTGTTGTTGTACAGTCTACGATAACTGGGTAAAGTGATGTATAGTTTTGTTCTCTTGAAAGGCTTAGCGACAAATTGCAGCGATGGAAAACATTCCATTATATATTTTAGGTAATAATGGGTTATTGAATTGTGAGCTTAACTTTTTTCCAGCAATTATCACGTTTATCGGTAAGTGGGACTTTAGTACAATATGAAAAACCCAACCAAACAATTGTTACAAGCTTCGTTCTATTTTCATTTATAAATTTACTGTAAAACCTATATTCTCTGATTGTCTGTTATACTACCTGAATGACGATTTTACGATTTATGCAAATCATAGGTTTATAATGCCTGTATTTTATACAATATTATATGTAAATAAAATTTTGTAATTAAAAAGCTGGGGTTTTTTGTGTAATTTTAAACGCTCGCATAGGAGCTTCCTGGTGCCCTGATTCTTTCAGACCTAAGTGGTTTTATGAAGCCATTTTTGTGTTAAATTCATTTTGTCTTATCTTTGATGACGCCGGTGACGTCAATGGTAATTATACCTCTACGTCTTGACTGCACGCCCGTGTTTACGTCATGAAACATATCAGGAGGCTTGATTCTTGGATCTAAATTTTATGTATAGTCACTGGTGATATTCGGTAAATTGAGTGTCATGCGGTCGACATCCGGCGAATTACAGATGTATGACCACCTCGACCTACATTCGGATATTTCATATGACGATAGATCAATGCAATTATTTTAATCAGCTATCTAATGTAATTGTGCTTCGATTAACATTCTATTTATTATTTTTTGGTCGAACTATACATGTTTTCCACGGAAAATGCTTTTCCATAAAAGGACCTTCTCTGTGTGGGAAATAAAGAGCACGAAGTTGAAACCTTCAGAAGGCGCCTATAGTTATCCCAAAGTTCCAATCTACATATTAAATAGATGGAACTTAGGCTGTCCCTTTGAGTCCATTTTTTAATTTCTTCATTCTTTTTTGGCCTGCATTTAGAGAAAAAATTATATTTAATTTTGATTAAGTTCTTTGCAAGTGTAGAGCTGAATGTTTTTTTGTCAGATTTCTATCACTATTTTGTCCAAATTTTTTTTTTTTTTTAGCTTAGAGCTTCACCCTTGAAATCCGACATGCTTAATAGTGACACAATAATCTAAAATACAGTATACAAAGGATATATCAATATCTGTTTGCCTTGTTCTCTTTTTGTAGCAATTTCCCTCCAATTAATTATGAAAATTGGTCTTTCTGCATTAAAAGACGAATAATTGTAAAAAATAAAAAAGGTCAAATTTTTTAAAAATTAGATACGCTTTACTAGATTACTTATAAGAATGCCGAATTTCACGGTTTAAGCTCAGAGCCTTTTCGAGAAACTAGACATAAAAATTAAATTAATTGGTTTTAGCTTAATGCAGGACAAAAAAGAGAATGTTCTAATAAAAAAAATTAAAAAAAGGACAATTTCAACCTTCGAAGGGTTGTGGTTACAAAATTATCCCAGAGGCACCGAATTGCCAGCAGTTAACTTTCGTAAGTAGGAGCTTTTCTAAGAAAGCAATATCGAGCCTTTGTATTTCCCGGGACTATGATCGCATGTATGTCCCAGGTATATCGAAGATACTGCATGGTATTGAGATTGTATCAATCTGGTTAAAATCAGATCTAAATTAGCTGGTGTTGTAATATTGTCGCGATGTAGAACTAAGGACATACCCTACCAAATGATGCTGATTGGCCGACCAATCAGAGACCTGCTTACCAATTCTTATCAAGTTATAATGTGTCATGGGCACGAATCGAATATGTGCAAGCCATGTGAAGCCCATATAATTTTGACTCGAACGCCATAACACTCGGCCAAGGATAAATTATTACATATTTTTCCAAGATAAGATTGATAGTAAACATGCAGTTACACAATTAATGAATTAAACAACATAACTTGACTTGAAACAAAAATAACGTATGAAATCTGATATAAAGATTATTATTTTCTTATATAGGCCTACATTTTTCAAAAGTAAGTCGGATATTTTTTTTTCTCTCTGTACATTTGTAAAACATGTAAATATCCTACTTACTTTTGAAAAATGTATATAAGAAAATAATTATCTTAATATCAGCTTTTATACGTTATTTTTGTTTCAAGTCAAGTTACGTTGTTTCAAGTTTCAAGTTATTGTTATTTCGTTCATTAATGTTTTGGAAAGTAACTGTCTACTATCAATCTTATCTTGAAAAAATATGTTTTACAAATGTAGAGAGAGCGAAAAAAAGGATTTTGCGAACTGCAGTGCTTATGTTTTAAATCAAACCATAGACTTCTGATCAAACATATTGTTATAGGCCCAGCTGACAGAACTATATACCGAAATTCAAAATACCTAGACCCTACATACTGCTCTTATATGCTTGGTTATTATTAAAATAACGGTATTTCAAATCTCTTAAATAACCTGTGAAAAAAAAAAATGCTTAAATGCAGTTGAAATTGATGACTTTATTTTCGAGTCCGAAAAAAAAAATTGCGCGCATGTGTAAAAGATAAGCGTCGTGGACAGGATTCGAACCTGTGCGGGCATAGCCCATTTGATTTCGAGTCAAACGCCTTAACCACTCGGCCACCACGACAGTCGCAAAATCTGTCAGAATTACTTAAGTTATTGGGAAAGGGCATGTATATCAGACATTTTGGCTTTTTTAAAAACGCCTTTTTCCTGAAAACCGTTCAACTTGTTTAACTGTCCTTATACTTTAATAATCTCAACGAAACATCGATATATGTGTATATTTTTTTTCAAGAAATGTACGAGTTACTTATTTGGACGAGTCCATTCCTCCAAGGTGAGACACACTTCAAATCATCACCTGAAAGTACTCAAATTGCATATCTCTGCCAATATTTTAACGTTTTACAGCCTATTTTCCATTCATTTGACTAACGTCTTTTCTGTAAACCTGGCTTAAGTAAATCAAACAGGATAAACCATTGAGATAATAGTTTCATAAACAGATAACTCGTACATTGGTGTATCGCTGATCAGGGGAGACAACTCGGTAAGATTATGCTCACACGGTAAGTCTTATTTTGTTACTTCCCTTAATTTGATACTTCTGTCTATTTGTTACTTAAATCAATTTAAACCGTACCGGTATTATTTAAAATGTTATAAAATATTATTTTAAAGAAAAATTGTTTCCTAAGATACAAACTTACCATTGTATTCATTTTGTTTGGGTGTTTGGTGAGAACTTCCCGATGCCCTGCTGCATTAGCGAAAGAATGGACGGGTAACAGTTTAAAAGAGGTCCCATTTTTTGTATTGATATGCTTCAAATTGATGTAAATTATGCGGTCGTCGTCCGGCGAATTACAGATATTGTTTTCGTTTTGTTTTAATTATGTTTTGGTTTACAGCTGTAAGAATAGGCACGATCTACATGACGATGTCATACGTCAAAAGATCAATGCGATTTTTTTGCAATATGTTTGCTTTGAAGTAAAATTTATTATTATATCTTTTATTTATATTGTTATAAATTTCACAATATCTAGCTAATGCTATTCTTTTTGAAAGCTGAAATCTGTGATATGCATGTTATAAAATAACCAAATGTATACTTCCTTATTATATTTATATGTTTTATACCAAATGTAAATGATCCTCAGGGGAAGGGGAGTATGCTTTGAGCATTGTCATATTGCCAGACTTAAAACTCTGTACGAATATTAATTTTGCAACAAAGCATTTACATATTTAATATTTCACCTATTAGGCCTAGTTGTGTTGTTTTACTGTAGAATATATTAATAAATGTAATTGTTATAGACTTGAGCACGGTATTAGAAACCAATCTATCAATCAGGGGCCCTGGGTTGAAATTGCTTATATTTTACTTCAGTTTTTTGCAGACACAGGTATGGTCATATACAATTTTTAAAAAATACGTACAAATATGCATTTTGAATGAATTTGACTCTTTTTATACTTCAG
>JAVFBY010290313.1:0-10337 GCA_034781015.1 Tonicella lineata
TTGGCGGGGCTGGTGGTGGCGTGGCCGTGGTGATGGTAGGGTTGGCGGGGCTAGTGGTAGCGCCTGTAGTGGTGGTACGTTTGGCGGGGCTGGTGGTAGCGCCCGTGGGGATGGTAGGGATGGCGGGGCTGGTGGTAGCACCCGTGGGGATGGCATCGCTGCTGGTTATGCAGTTGTGGTGCTAGTGGTTACGGTTGGGGTGTTTGTCGTGGCAGCATTGTTAGTTATGGTGGTCGTAGTGGCTGCCGTGGTGGTCGTAGTAGTGGTTGCGGCGGGGATGGTAGAGGGAACACACTCGACATTACAGGTCAAGGACAGGAAACATCACGGATATCAGGACACGAGAATTCCTGCCAATTAACCGCACTAATCTGGTTTTGTTATACACAAAATGGATTTTCTCTCCAAAAAAATCTATTTAACATATGACATGTATGAATAACCATATATATATTATAAATATATTATAATTCTATGGCATGTATGAATAACCACCTCCACCACCGCCGTAAAGTAGAAAATATATTATAATTATTAATTTATAATTGACCAGATTACAAACTATAAAACATATGATAATACAAAAATTTTTTTGAAGGCGGGAATAAAGTCTCAGAGACTTGCTCCATCCAAGATAGTTTAATATTGAATATATGTGTGGCAGGGTGGCTTACTTTTGAACAGATGCTCATTCATACATGTCATGAGTATACATACATACCGATACACGTCATGACCAATCGAGTCGTTATTATCCAGGCCACGGCTTCAATTGGCAATAATTGTATTAATTGAGGTCATCCTAAAATGTTGTTAGCTTGTTTTTCACAATTGGTGTAAAAACTGTTATTTACTTTAAGGTTAGCTTGTGCAGCCCTCTGCAAGCCATAATGACAAAAACAAAATACATAAAAGGTAAAGGTTCAACACATTTTTACATTAAGGTTTGTAACAGAGCTGTTTTAAATTTTTGTCCTAACTGGAAGGACATCTGCCATTTAAATTTGTATCGTCTTCATATCCTAATATCTTGTTTTTCGTTATGATGATAATGTTGGCTTTTCATGTTTATAGAGCCAAGCAAATCCGAGTTGTCCAATTTTCACATCAATGATACAGAGACTGGGTTAAAAGTTCAATTCTCTCCGCCAAAGATGAATGGGGTAAACGTGAGTTTTTCTACTGAAAATGGATTTACGTTTTACTACGCGTCTACTCCAGAGGACGGCTGGTTGACAAACCTGAACTCATTTTCCAATGGCTTTGGAGGCATATCAAGTATTGGCGCTAAGAATATATCTGAAAAGCTAGCAATATCAAGATGTCTTATCACCGACAACACGAAGCACGGACTTTTGGCAAAACACGGAGGGGATTTAGTAATATCTTCCTGCATCATTTCTGGTTCTAAGACTGGAATACATTTGGATAATTTCTATAGTGGGTCCCTAACCATTCAATCCAGTGAGTTTCGACAACTCTCAGAGTACATGATTGCTGCTCCCGAGCCTTCCAGACCAGGTGGGACTTTTTCCTTCCTTCTCTCAGATAGTTTTGTGCACAATTGTTCCAATCGTTATATTAGATATTCCAGGTGGAACCACAGACCTCTAATTGATTTCGTTGTTCACAGTAATGCTCGTCAATATGAATGGACATTTACCAATAACATCTTTTCTAATTTGAGTTTTGCTGAGCCTATTATAGCTCTAGACATTCGGGATAACCGCCAGGGATCCAATAACATCATGATTGTCAACAATACTTTCAAAGATTCAACATCGGATCTTATAAAAGTAGATCAGGAGGGAACAACTTATATAGCAATGGAACGAAATGTCTTTCAAAATAACAATTCACCAAATGACCTACCTTTTGTTCAACTGCGAGGATTTTCTGCAGGAAATTCTTTGTTTTCTTTTCGAGAGAATGTTGTTACTAACAATACAGGAAATTCCATTTTACATCTTGAGGGGGACATTGAAGAACATCAACAATCAAACATAACAGACAATGAGTTTATTGACAACAACGTAAGGAATGTTATCGTGAGTGATATTGTTGGTTTTAATTCAGAAGGCAACATCTTCAACAACCCACGTGCTGATTGTGAAATGCGTGCTCCTTCATTTGTGGATTTACAACCAATTAACGCTAAACGAACATTTTGGGGAGTCGCTGATTTGAGGACTATTGTCGAGAGAATTTGTGGGTTTCAAAAAGACATGAGACTATCACGTATCTTATTCATCCCTTATCTATTGTCATATTCTAAACACGAAATTACCCAAGCAACTGATTTCGGATTTTATTATGAAGATGTGGTGGGTGGCGACATCCGGGGAGAATTAGTAGTCCCAGCTTCTGGACAGCCATTATTTATTCAAAGATCTGTATTTGTAGAGTAAGTACCTGTATTACCGAGTCTAGATACTAACGCACTTTATTTTGTTAGATCACGTTAAGTCTTCATTTCTGAATTTTAAATAATTACCTCCTTTGTAAACAACAATGAAATTGTATTACATCCTGCACTGGTAGTTTGTGTGATTTTCTTTTGCTTTCTTCTCACACAGGGAGTCTACTGAACTTGTGATTGAGGGCGGGGCCACATGGGTATTTAAAGAGAATAGGGGCATTTTTGTTAAAGGTAAAGTTTGCTAAATCTTGTAAATCGCAACTAATTATTAATTTTAATAACTGATAGTTTGTTCATTGAATGGCAATGCATTCTCATCTCCATGTGTCGCCTTTGATAGGAATATGTCCCACAGCTGTGCCGCTTCTAAAAATAGGCATGGCCGTTACGGGCCTCGTGGTCTATCGTTTCATTTGTGCCCCTGAGAGCTATCATTACCCCTTGATATTATCTGTGTAGGCTTTATATTAAAACACTTTAAATATATATATTGTTTAGATATGTATAAGCATAGCGATTATTTTACACTGAATTTTCAAATGAAAATTATGGGTTAAAGATGTTTTGTACTGTGCGTTGTTCTACTGTTTTTACCTGCGGTGGTTGTGGTCGGGGTGGTGACAGTGTTAAAAATCTAGTATTTATAGGCCTCCTAGAGAAAGGTTTTAGTCGCCGCAGGTCTCTGAAGAACTTTCCTTCTTGTTTCTTTGCTACAGGTAATGCCTTCGTCGGGACAGACGCGCCAACCACAACACACTTCAGACCAGAGAATGGCTCAACGTGGCATGGAATAGTGTTCGGTACCGAAAAAGAAATACAATCGCACAATGCACCGAAAGTTTCACATTTGAAGAGGACGCTAATAAACAACTCGACGCAAGGCTTGACAATCAAAAGGAATATCATAAGAATGTACAGCAATGAGATCCGGAACACAATTAACACCGGTGTTACGATTTCTGCAGAAGAGGTTACCTTAGACTTTAATGGTACTATAATTGAGAATAGTGGGCAATACGGTATATTCTCTCTATTGTCAAGTGACGTTAAAATACGTAATTTTACTGTTTTGAACAGCGGTGACCACGGTGTATATATTAACATGAATTCTAAAGCTTACAACCAAACGTTATTTTTGGATGGAGTACATGTTAGTGGCAGTAAGGGTAATGGCTTGACAGTAGATTCTCTCAATTCTGTTGGAACTCAGGAAGTATCTGTATTACGATCACATCTGTCGAACAGCACAGGGCATGGCCTTTACACGAGGATGTCCAGCCACCATAGCGTCTATGCTAAAATCTTTGAAAACAGCTTGATTAACAACGAAAATGGGTTTTTCGTCCAGATAATTCCTAAAGTTTATTGGAAACCATATTCCCAGAGGTATTTGAACATCACTGGCAATGTAATAGAACAATGCGGTGGTAATACAATCACTACTTCATCCTTTATTAAAGTTCTTGTCGTTGATAATACCATAGAAAACAGCAACTCGAAAACGCAATGCGCGTTAAGACTGACATCAAGAAGGAGGGGATACTATAAGCCTGGACAGATCCAGACTATAGACATTTCCACAAACCAATTTACGAATGTAAGGGGTAAATGTGTTGTGGAATTGTCAGATTATCGAAATGACAAGCATGTTGGTACTTTTCTTTATAATCAAATGCAGAGATGTTCATCGTCACAAGCTACATTACTTCTAGATTCTTTTAACTATAATGTAACAGACAATATTTTTAGCAATCCAAAGTCTCTGTATGAGATGAGAATCCTTAGGACTGGAAGTGGTGAAATTAATGCCCAAAGAAACTGGTGGGGTGGTGGTGATTTGGAATATCCAATGACACGTATATATGACCATGAAGACGAGTCACCTTTACTAAGTGTGAACATTGATCCAATACGGGACAGTCTTGGATTTGATTGTTCACAAGTCAATAATTGTAGTGGCCAAGGGGAATG
This sequence comes from Tonicella lineata, assembly GCA_034781015.1. Taxonomy (NCBI): domain Eukaryota; kingdom Metazoa; phylum Mollusca; class Polyplacophora; order Chitonida; family Mopaliidae; genus Tonicella; species Tonicella lineata. Next base: position 4,391 of record JAVFBY010290313.1, read on the forward strand.
TGTCCGACCGGACGGCTGTAGATGTTTTCCTGGTTGGACTGGTCCGTTATGCACAGAATATGATTGCAGCCGTGTTAGCAACTGTTTCCAGCATGGTCAATGTATTGGGCCAAATCTTTGTCAATGTTATCCCGGTTATACTGGAGGCAGGTGTGACTCGGCCACTTGCCACAATGTAATGGACTGCTCATCTCGTGGATTCTGTGTTGCTCCTGACATGTGCCTGTGTTTTTCGGAATACTCTGGACCAAGCTGTTCACTGTGTGCCTCAGACAGATGGGGAAACGTGTGTAAACCGTGTCCTTTCTGTGTCCAACCACAAGGGTCCTGTAATCAACAAGACGGTAAGATATAGTTTTTCAGAATAACGCATTTTTTATTCATATTGCATGGGTTTCTTCGTCTGTTTGATGACTCTAGTCGGACAAATCCAAAATTACAATATCGAGTATTCATTTGTAGGTACTTGTGACTGCGCCTTCAATTGGGATGGTGAAAGATGTGAAGTGTGTTCTGAGGGATTCTATGGACCGAAATGTGAACCTTGGGCTACGGTGCTTAATGTCTTCCCCGACGGAGGTCCAGATACAGGTGGGACAGATGTGCATGTCAGGGGACACAACTTTCCGTCTACGGTAAACAACTCCTACTATTGCAGATTTGGTCACTTAATTATAAGAGGGGAGAGGATATCAAGCGAACACGTCGTGTGTGCGGCTCCAGAACTGCAAGAAGCCACGTACTTAGTAGACATTTCTCCTGAAGGACGATCAAACTTCACCAATAACAAGGTAGGTAAAGAAAACGCCACCTTTTCTCATGATAGTCGGCCGGCCGGACAGCCAAAATATGGTTTTAAAAACTGCCGATGGCAATTTTTGTTAGATGAGTGTATTAAACTATGCTCTGCAAGATAGTGCCGGGTGCCAAGCTCAAATTTGCTTTTTCCAAAAATATGCACATTGCGGATAAGAACATTTTTTTACTGAAATATGAACATGTTCGTGACACAAAAATGCATTCTTTTCTGAATTAGTGTAAACGTCTGATCTAGCAAGGCAATCGTTTTTATATACACCTATAACACAACATGCTATAGTATGAATCAAATTTAGATATGCACCCCGAACGTATTCCACAACAACAGGATTCAGGCAAGCATATGTCTGTATTTTTGTTTTGACATAACGATTAACTGACCACAGGTAATCAAATATAGCATGTTTGGGATAATGTATTTAAGCATTCATAAAAGTGAAACAATGGTAACTATTTAGCGTTTTTACTAAGCTATAAGCTTCTTATATGTAGAAAATTATATTTTTTATAAATGCAGAGAAAAAAAACGTGACATGCCTCCGCCGTGGATGAATCCATGACAATTGCTCCGGCGACATTTGCTCCGGTGACAATTGCTCCGACGACAATTGCTTCGGCGGCAATTGCTCCGGCGACAATTGCTCAGGCGACAATTGCTCCGCCGACAATTGTTCCGGCGGCAATTGTTCCGGCGACAATTGCCCCCCGCCACAATTTATCTCGTGACAATTGTTCCGGCGACAATTGCTCCGGTGACGGTGTACGTAGATTCGATATGGGTGGATTAAGAGGAAGTGTCGGGGAGCAATTGTCGTGGATTCCATCTTCTGACATGATTGATGTTACATCGTTCCTTGCTATGACAAACTGGGATTGGTCACTGTGATACATCAGAAGACTTGGTTGGGGATTCAAACGTGGCCATACATTAGCTCACGTGATCGTAAAAAGACTGTTGTCTTGAAAGATACGTACATGGAGGGGGTGGTGTTTGTGGGATTTTATAAACATGGTGGGTAAGAACCATATCTCAAAACAGAAGCTATTCCTTGTACAATAATCCTTATCCCACAATGTTTAATTATTATAAAGGTCTTGCCTATTTCTCGAAAGCCTATTTCCCGGAAACCTGTCCTCGTAGAAACATCAAATTGGTTGCATTGTAAAGAGCACAGTAGGTGCTAAGAAAACGTTGCCTCAGATATTATAAGTTCGTCCTACATGTTTATAAATATGCTCTCAAAGATTTTTCTGCGTTTTGTAAGCTTTACTAAGGTTGCATAGACTAAAACTTCTACCAAAATTGTTCTAAGCAACAATTTACAAAAAAATAGGCACCTTTTTTTAATTCAAGGTGTATTCTATTTCATTAACGAATTTATTTTGTGATATACAAGTTGGACTCCGAGAAATAGGCCTCGAAAAAAACGCAGTCTATTTTTTTCTGTCGAGGTGTTATCGGTTTGTAATAAATTTAGAAATAATAATACGATCTTCAAAACCTGCATTGATATGTCGGGAATTCTCAGCTTTTCACAAACATATAGATATATATGCTTCTGATTGATATTCATTGTCATAAACACTTTGAAAAACTTTACACAAAATCGCCCTAGGGGTCCAGCAAGACCTTATCTTAAACGTAACATCTCCGCGTTAATTTCCGTGAACAATATTGCATTAACTGCGCGTTATTCTATATTAGGTTTACCATAAATCAATATACGAATACAACCAAAAACGATATCGAATCTATATATTTGTTAATTTTTTTAATTGGATAATAGTCTATTGTATATTCTTCTGGGCCACAAGGGAGACTAGCCCTTTGGCTAAGTGTGCTACCCTGTCGAAATAAAGTTACTATTATTATTATAATAGTCTTAACTTTGTAATGGAGATGATTCAATTGAATCGAACAATGGAGAATTACGGAAAATTGTGACTTTTGATATACAGGAAAAAATTTTCGCCTCTCTAAAACGTGCATAAATTCTGATATAAGAAACGGGAAGTGAAATCGATACAAATTCGCTTTTAATACTGAAATGCTGATATTATATCATGTAAATGTGAATGTTGCACGATGAACTGTATCCGTGGTAGTGTGAGTAGACCATCGAACCTTACATTTGATGAAAGCCCGTATTCGAGAAATTAATTTAAAATCAATTGTGAAAAATTGGGGTTTTTTTTACCATATTAAGTCAAAACTGACCATTATGTCCAACAAACACCACAAAATTGAGCTTGGCATCTGGTCCTACATGTACGTGTTTCAGTAAGGTATTCTGCAGACATTTGCCGTAGATGCCAGCTTCTAACAAAAAATGACATCGGAAGTGATCTTTCGCCTGAATGACCGGCCGACTATAATCACCAAGGCTCGTGAAAGCACTATTTGCTTTGTTACATTATTTCTCTTTTGTTTTTAAGGTTGAGTTTACGGTGTATGCAAAGTGTCCGCCCGGTGCATGTGGGAAGGATTTCGTTCCACCTCATGGCTCGTGTGCCTTCGGAGGCTGTGTGTGCACTCTACCATGGGCAGGAGATAGTTGTCTAACAGAGTTGAAATCCCCCATCATTAAAGACATACCTGGCCAAACTATAATTGAAGGAGAAAGTTTGTCACTTTCACTGGAACTGGTTCAAGTAAGTTGACGAAATAGATGTGCGCAAACGATTGTTCTTACCATGTTTTCAACTGTTCAATTTAATCTGGCTATAATAAAACTATTGTATTTGTTGTATAGGGCAGTTCTCCAGTTGTTTGGTCAATGAACGGTGCTCCCCAGGGTATGATACTAGATGTACGATCCGCCTCTATCCACTGGGATCGCTCTGTCGGATCCAGTCAGACACACGTTATCGCCATTGAAGCTAGAAATAGTGTGGGCCGAGACATGCTAACATTGACTGTCAGTGTCTCTGCGTCTTATAATGTCACCATTGATTCGATATCCCCATCTGGAGTTCTACACAGCCCTCAAGCCGTCATTATCAACGGCCATGTGGAATTTTTGCAGAATATTGTATCCCGTGTTGTCCTCGTGGAAGTTGTGTAAGTGTAGTCATTTTTACCTACGGCGTAGCTAAGCAGGTCTATGAGAGCTTCGCGTTAAGGTGGTGGACGAGGGGTGGTGACAATGTTAATGTTAAGAGATAGACTAATATTAAGAGATAGCAGCATAACTAATAGTCGCCGCAGGTCTCTGAAGAGCATTCCTTCTTGTTTACATTATACAAACATTGATGCTAGGAAAAAGTGCACAGGAATCATAACCTTGGATAAATATTAAGGGATTGGAAACGACAGAAAACAGCCAGCTTAATATTATGCTAAACTACACTCCTATTGAAAATGGGATCATACAGAAAAAAATTTAAGGTTTCCAGACACAACAAATGTGTCCAACTCTGCCATTTTTTGACATGACGACGTGAACCGGATCGAAACAAAACCAGATAGAGTGTTCAATTTGAATGCAGCTTAATATGATGATAAACTACGCTCCTATCGAAAATGGGATCATACTTAACAAATTTCAGGTTTCCATGGTAACAAACGTGTCATGACGTGTAACTTTTTTGACATGACGACATGAACAGGATAGAAACCAAACCACTTACGATAGAGTGTTCAAATTTGGAATGCTGTTTAATATTGAACACGAAATTTCAGGTTTTTATGGCAACAAACGTGTCAGCATGTGTCAATCATTTTTTTACAAGAAGACGTGAACAGGATAGAAGCCAAACCGCTTAAGATAGAAAGCTAAAATTAGGAATACAGCTTAATATGATGCTAAACTATGCTCTTATTGAAAATGGGGTCAGAGCTTAATGTCACAGCTATTGCGATTCTAGGCTTGTTTTTAGCTAAGTCACTGCTTGTCTGTCAGGAAATTCTCCCTACCAGGCAGTCTCCTCCTGCACACCTAGCTTCTCTTACCGCCATTGGAGTATTAAGAGTCTTCGCCTGATCTGCTCTAATTCCAAATTGATTTTGTCATTGCACCTAATGTATATTGTTTTATCTATCTCCTTCAGGGTGTTCAATTTGGAAAATTTACGGCGTTTGACAACTTTCACGGACTCGAGCACTGGACAATTTTCTGTAGCGTTTTATCACCAGGGATCTGACCATGGGAGATTTGCTGTGGTAAGTAACAATGAACAGTTAATCAATGTAACACGTATTGACTTTTGATTTAACAAAGTAGCAAGACAAACGAGAGAAAAGCAATCACAGATTGCTTGACAATATCCCTCCCCCTCTCTACATTCGTGAATGTTTTTAAACCTTGAACATCGACATATATGAAGAATGTAGTATGCAAGTTTCAAAAGCCTATGTTAAATGGTAACCAAGATACAGAAAAAATGTACAGACAACTAATTTGGATAATTTATGCGGAAATTTACATAAATCAGTTAATTCTTTTCCATATTGCACTTCTGCGTATATGCAAGTTTAAAAAGCCTACCTTAAATAATAAACATGACCCAGCCGGGGCAGGGATCAGGCATTGTTTTACAGAAAGGTAATTTAAATGATTTATGCAGAAATTTGCATAATTCATTGAATTGTGTTGATGGTTTTCATCAGCATATGGAGAATAATGCAGTATGCAAGATATCTTTTGGACAGGTCTGATACAAGTACAATTGTCAAACTGAATAATTTTGGAGAAATTTGCGTAATTCAACGCTTTTTTCCGTTGCACATCTGCATATAGAGAATGATGCGGTCTGCAAGTTTCAAAAGCATAAGTTAAATAATACCCAAGATCCAACTTGGACAGTTTCGAAATTATGCAAATTACCTCTCTGTCTTTTTTTTTTGGTCTGATTCCTGTCAAGGTCGGATCTTGATAACTATTTAACTCAGGGTTTTGAAACTTGCATACTGTATTCTCGTAAATCCCAGTTCGTATTTTGAATCTTATTAATAAATGCCGTTTTTTCTTTATCAGTGCATTTCCCGATAGCTCGTGGTTTTAGTTTTAGACGCTTTTCTTATAGGAGTTTGTTTTAACTATATGAAAATTTTTTTTACTAACAGTGTGTAAAACTGATCATCTGGATAATAAATATAATAACGAACTGACGTTGCGGCAACTACCAG
>JAVFBY010290424.1:0-10337 GCA_034781015.1 Tonicella lineata
GTAGTAGTGTTCAATTATCATACGCTAAGGTAGTTGCGCATGCGCATTGAATTTTTTTTTGTTCCCACAAAAAAAAATCAAATCTTTAAGAAATAAGACATCAAAACTTTCCGTTTTGGCAAAAGCAGAAAGTTCCTTACTTTTTCTAGCTGGGATGAATACAGAAACTTGCTGTTTTTTCTTTTATGCCTTCTCTCAGTTTATTTAGTGGGCCTTTAATGGTATGGATGTCGGGATGGTGTGGGTGGTTGGCAGAAGCTCTTACATGTACGTGACCTGTCCTTGTGCTCTCTGAGCTACATGTATTAAAGGGACAAGAGGAAGCTGATTTGTGTTTCCACAAAAAAAATCAAATCTTTTACTTTGATTTTAAAGAAAAATAAGACATCAAAACTTTCCGTTTCGGCAAAAACAGACGTTAAACAGCAAGCATTCACTCCATGCCTATTCTGACATGCATGACATTAAGCACCAAGCAAGCAATCAATAAAGCTATCATGAAAGTTTTGCGGGTGGTTGGGCGGGAGCTTCCTGATGCCCGGGTTCTCTCAGAGTTAATCAGGAAGTAGATTTTTTTGTGGTGTTTTTTGTGGTTTTTTCTTTTTTTTTTCTTTCCTTTTTATGTCTCGTCTTTTATGTTTCCTCCTCCACCCATGGGTCTGGCACGCTGTCACATAGGTGAAATACCCCAGAGTACAGCGTTAAACCCCAATCAATCAAAGAATCAATCATGATCGTTTTCAAGTCAAATCAATAGACATTATACAGTAGATGTAGGTGCTTAAAAAAATTACTCTTTTGTTTAATATTAGTATCTTTATTTATAAATGCCACAAATACAATTAGTTTCACCACAGTTCATGCAGGTACATGTACATGTAGCTACAGAATGTGTGTACAGTTATATTGAATAACGTCTCCTACACAGGTACACCAGTAATTGATACCCATTTAACATAAAACACATACATAAATTACCCCATAGCTTGATTATTTCTATTGTTCTGGCTGTTTATCTGTCTGAGTCGCTTGATTGCTCCCTCGATTGGACTATTCAACCCCTTCCAGTTAAATACTAAGGCTACTTTAATAGTTCATGCTGGAAATATTTCTGCATGTGCATACATGTACATGTCCAGGGGAGGATGTGTTCATGAAGTGACCTGTTATGAAACTATTAGGGTGCATGATTGGCTTAATTATCATTTCTTCCAGCTAAAAACACAACGTGAAACCATTAATAACATTTTGGTTGGCTGTCTGTAGATGGCAAACAACGCAAGAAAGTATGTGAAAAGCTATTTCTTGCACCTATAAACTCCGAGACATGGAGTATGTGTCACTTACTAAAATAACCTGTTCAGACAATGGAAAGGTTCATTTCATTTTGTCATCTCCATGCCTCAGTTTTCTGACTAAAAAAAGGAAATCAATTTAAATAGATTTATTGTCCAGATTTCAGTGTGTCTTAAAATCAATATGTCTCAAAACCAACATGATGCAATGTCTTATTAATCCTTGCTCTACAGACTACTTCATGTATGTGTCCACCTGTTCTTTGTTCTAAAAGAAACATTTAGATTTTCCTGTGGGCTGTACACTTATGTTTTTATTGAGTTCAAGCTCAAAGGCATAGTCTATTGAAAACTTGTCTCTAGGGGTTCATCTAGAACATGGTTATTTGTCAGTTTTAATTAATCGATTTCCTTGTTCCAGTTCACATTATTTATTGATGTGTATTTCATAAATGACAAGTCCAGTAAGAGTAATGAATTGTTGGGAACTTACCAAGCATGTGACGGTTTATTAAGACAAATTCTAGTATTTGTATTATTGACAATCCATCTTGTTGATGACCTAAAATGAACTACGGCTGCTTGGAAAGAACTACAGATTATGTGCCTTATTCACAATTTTATGTTTTATTCCCAACCTTTTACGGACCTAAAATAAATTCAATCCTGTGACATTTTTTTTCTCTCCGTTTATAGGTTTTAAATCAGTCAGTAGTAAAATTTAGACGATTCATTATTCAACATATTATCCAGCATACTTTTTTGCAGAAACAGTAGTGCAACAACAGAAAAGATGGCTTGTCAATACATTAATGTTGATATTCTTAATCTCAAGAAAAATACGAGCCTATTTTTCAGTAGGCATAAGACCAATAAATCATTTTCAAAATGTGAAACTTACACATAGGATTTCTTGCAAAGTAGAGTTGTATCGTTGCATGTTTGGGCACAACCGGCACGGGATATTGCTTTATTTTCTTTTCAGCAATTTGTTTTTGCTTTGCTTGGTCAGCTACAACTGATCATAGCCTGTACCAGGGTAATAACAAAAAGTCCACTGCAATTTTTTTTACTAAAACTGACATTAAAAATGGATTACAATAAAAAAAATAAAAAAGACCAATCTCTGAATATTGAAGTGTGCATATAATAAGATATGACATATTTTAGGAATGATGAATATTCCAGATTCTACTAATTACATGTAGAGTAACCTTTTAGTTGGTGTTAACAAAATCAAACAAACGATATAAATATTGTATCGAATGTACAGTATAGAAAGCACATACTGTAGTCATGTGAATTAGATATGTATATACTTTCTACACAGATAAAAAAAGCACAAATTCAAAGTGAATTGGCAATTTACATCAGAGAGTGTGTTTCCCAATCCAGAATGACCTTTTGTTTGTTTAACTTTTTTAAGAAGATTTTTTTACCATCATTGAGTTTCTTACATGCCTTGTTTTGCATCTCGTGGCGTCTTTGTACCGTGCCAGTGACAATAAGCATGGTTCCCTCCACGTTTTCAGCAGGCATGCAGTCATACAAGTGAATAGTGAAATAACTTTAAATACATACTCATAGTGTTAGCCAGAGAGGTATCTTTAAGACACCCAATGGCCAAGAAGTAAATCGAGACGCCATATTTCAATAAAATTTAACATGTATACATGTAAGAAAGATAGGGAAATTGAGACACCCTGTTTCTTTAAAACTTGTGATTTGAGACACCGTTTCTTGATTTCTGGCTAATACTAAGCGTCAGTGCAGTGGTAAACCTAAACCCTTCCATGATTTTCTAGCAGTCTATATACAATAGATTATTAAAATCTAACCAACTGATTTGGATTCACAGCCAGAGTGCATGGGGAGTGCACTCTAATTAGGCTCCTTTGTCGCTGCTCAATATGTGGTGTTGAAAGCTCTTTGTGGAACTAGCTAACGATGACTTTGTGATTGATTAGTTAAATGCTTCTTGGTTACTGTGTAGCACCTGTGTGATATATGAGGTGCCCCAAGGTGTGATAAGTTAACTGTATAATTAGGAGATCTCAAAAAACGTTTTACTTATCACTTTTGTCAAAAAGGAGCTTAGAACCATAACTCTCCAAACCTATTACCAAATTTACTAGACAGCTAGGACTGTAAAGCTATTAGATACACAACTCCTAAGCAATCATCCTTGGTATGTGGTGACAGAAATATCACTATAATTTACAGTTGTACCATAATATGCACTATTGCTATCTCTTTATTGGTAGCACCCTACCCCCTCCATTTGTGTACCGGTACACCAAATTTTCTTGATGACACCAGTTAAAATACACACTTAAATTACACACTAAAATTGTATGCAATCCTGAATCACAAAAATATATACGTAATACTAATAGTCATAAAATACTCCTAAAAATATTTTCTTACACCTCAATTTAAGCCAGCTTTAAAATTGATTGAAATTCTGCTATTTTCAACAATTACGGAAAAAAAATCACAGGCCAAAAAACTCTTCCAACTGCTTTACAAGTTGTCCTAAGGATTATCTTTGAATTTCGACAACACAACCTTTGTGAAAACAAATGTCTGTTCAATTCTTTTTTAAAACGTCAATTGGATTTTAGTTTTCATCTGCAATTAATTTATTTTTTCATATTGACTGTTTAAAAATAAGTAAAGAAAGGCTGTGTAAAATTTTCCATTTAGAACACTGCTTTTTATGCAAGGTATTACTATACGAGTAAAGTTCAAAAGTGACCCTGCATGTAGTAAATCTAAAAATATCCAACTATACAATGGCATAAAATAGATTGTGTGGATACATGTAGGATGGGGTTAGGTTACTCAATTGAATGTACTATATGTCAAATCCACAGTATTGTGTTACCATTGTGTGACAGAGACAAACAAAATTTAAATAAATTTTTCAGTACTTGTAAGTACTTTTTATTTTAAAAGAAACACCTTGGATAACAAATGTGGCAACTAGAACATAGTCTGTATCCCCACTGTGTGTATGGTGAGCATTTCTTTTCTCTACGCAGAGGTAACGTTTCTTACATTGACATTTCTTTTTATCTTTATCTGTTAATAGTTAATGTAATTTTCAGTCTGTCTTATTCACCTACAGAAAGCATAGGGTGAAACCTATTAATAACCTATAAACTTGAATTGTAAAAATATATACTTTCACCGAAACCATAATAAATCACTTAATCTTGGTAACGTACTTTAATAACAATTGACATTTCATATTAACAGTGCAACAGCAGACCTGTTCTAATTTTCTATCCACACTGTGAGCAGAGTCAGTGTCATGTTAAAATAATGCAAACCTAGCTTTCACAAAAATAAAAGACGAAACAGGACAAGCACAGACGAAAAGATGCCACATAGAATTTCGTTGAAAGGGAGCAAATCTACATCTTCTTTCTCTGGCCAATAGAAATTGTTTTTGCCCGCTGGTCTCATAAAGATGACTTTATATCTCCCTTCGCAGTTAGCTTCTATCATCCCAGGCCACCAGACATCATCATACAAGACGGCAATCCAGTTTCCTAGAGTTTGCGGTCCAACGTCATTTAGCGGTGTTGCTGCCGCAAAGTTAAGAGGCATTGGTTTAAGTACTGAAGACAAAGTGAAATTTTTAAAATTAAAATTTGTTTAACTGGAATGGACTTGAAATGTCTTGAAATAAAGTTCAGGGAAGATTGTTACCTTCAGTTAGGACAAAACATTTTTTTTTTTGTTTTGCTTGTCATAAACAGTTAATTAAATTTTAATCGACTTTGTGTAAGTAAAGGATACATTCGTTCTCATCAGTGTTCTCCATGGGTGTCTGCTAAGCGCTATAGGGTCTTGGCTCTTCCTGTTGGATTTCAACTGGGTTATCCACATGTGCAAGCACTAAATAATGTTAACGTCAATAAGCCAATTTAGATTTCTATAATTTGTACCTGCATGCATTTTATACTAAAATCAACTTATTATTTTAGAACATACAATTAAAAAACCTTTCAATCCGGGTCTGGTTTTCTTGTTGGTTTTTTTTATTATCATATAACTTATATTATAGATTTCAATTGAATTTGCTTTAAAAAAAAACAGTTAATTTAAAGATTATGACTTATTCAATTTTATAGATATGAATTATGATTTTTTTGTTTGTTTGATTGGTGTATAATGTCGTACTCAGGGGTATTTCACCTATATGACGACGGATTCGCCACTTCTTAGACAATCCTACTTTATATGGAGGACAACCGAGAAGGAAACCTCGGAAAAACCACCCCCGCTATAGCCAAAGTCACATATGTGACTCCCTCTGTACCTAAGCAGGTCCAGTGGGGGATCGAACCCGTGCGGCACATCGAAGGAGGATCGGTAGTCACGCCACCCCGACGCTCTGACCACCAAGCCATGCACGGCGCGGGCCCTATAGGATTCGGCCCGTTAGTAAGTACGTACGTACGTACATGTACAGTGTATGCAATGGTGAGTTTGTCATCACTCTAGCGGCCTGATTGATGGATGAATTGTTTTGATTGATTGATTGATTGATTGGCTTTTAACGCCGTACTCAGGGGTATTTCACCTATACGACGGCGAAATTTCACACACATGCTTCTTGAGTAAATCTCTTGGACAATTTTGAATTTCAAGGTCGTAAAGTTAAGGTCAAGGTAATTTGGGGTATTTTTAAAAAAAGTTTGTCATCAATCTATAGCGGCTTAATTCATGGATGAATTGTTTTAGAAACTTCACACATATGTTTATGGACTACAAGTTCGAATTTCAAGGTCGTGGGGTGTCGGTCAAGGCCATACTGTCTATTTTTAGCCGCTTTATTTATGGATGGATTTTTTTGCAACTTCAGACACATGCTTATTAAATAAATCTCTTGTTCAAGTAGTTAGACTTTCAGTCGTAGGGTCAAGGCCGTTATGGGTATTTTAAGGAAACATTTGTCATCACTTAAAGCAGCTATATTTATGGATGTATTTTTTTAAAAACTTCACTCACATGCCTTTTTTCAGGGTCGTTGGGTCAACGTCATTATGGCTACTTTTTTGTTCTAAACATGTTGCCGTTTTACACAATGCAGGTAGGTCGAAAATGCCATACTGCGAGCGGATTCGGATCTTTTGAGATGATTGTTAAACACAATATGCTGTCATTGTCATTGAATTATTGCCAAAATACCATTCCAAAGGATCAATAGGCAGATAACAGCAGCATTAATCTTCACAGACAAGACGTTATACTCCATAGTAAACACCAAAATAAACGATTAGCTTATTACTAATAACTATGAGGTATAGCAAGCGTTATAACAATTCACAGAAAATTCTAGGCATCTAATCGTATTTGATTGTTTTAATATTGAAAATCTTCATCAAGAATGTGTCTTGACGCGTCTTATCTAGGGTTAGGTATTATGTAAGAAATAATGATTCCATAAGCAACCCCTAACGTCTGATTTATAATCAATGGGGTGAATGAGTTTATATTTTTGGTAAAGGGGCTTAAGCCCAGAAACCAAACATATGTATACTGTACTCTTCCGTATTATTTTAAGATACCGCCGCAAATATCTTTGCGGGGGTATAAAAAAAATCAAAGCTGGCGAATTTAAGATACAGTTTAAATTGAAAGCATTATACCATGGTTAGAAATATGTAGGAAGCAGAGTTTATTTGACGGCCATAAATATAACTCTTTGCCAAGCGTTACGATTGACAAATATCTGCGGGCGTTGTAATTTTACCTTAGTACAAGGGGGATTTTTCGAAGTTTGAGGGGGATTTGGAAATCTACTAGATTCAAACTACCCTTGAATACGACGTTAGCCACCAATCAATCAATAGAAGAGTTTGCAAAGGCTTTAAGAAGACGACAAGGCCCCACAACTGACGGACAGGCGGTGTCCAATCCAATCCACTGCGGTATCACTACTATAGGGAATGATTACAGCAAAAGACTACATTTTAAGGGACTGTATCCAGTTATCGTTTGATGCTTCAATCGTCGTTTAGAGAAAAAAGAACCGATGTGGCTCTACACCCAGCGTTTGTTCACAGCTGGGCCAGCTGTCGCGAGTTGTCAATACATACATTCCGCCTCTGACTTTGGCGATCTCCGACACGATTAACGGCAGACATAAAGATCTCTGTCACTTTTACATTGTTGAGGGAAGAATGGAATATGAGAGTCACTCATCAGTGGAAAAAAATAGACGCTCTCAACACCAATCGCCGCGTGCTTCGTCGTTTACAGAATAAAAGACAGAATGGTGAAAAACGCACGATAACTGGATACAGTCCCTAAGTCTTCGAGATGTACTTCGCGGAAATTGTCAATTGCGTAAGAACCTTATCTTGTATTTCAAGGAATGCGTATACTGGCTGTTAGCTATCTGATTAATGTGTCTGGCTGGTATATGGGGAAGTTGGCCTTATATTGGGTCAGTTATGCATTGTCATAAAAAGAATCTCTTGTTACCAAAGACAATGCAATTGATCATCCTACAGTTACGTGGGCAGCACTATTTGTATGCAATCGATATTTCCAAGAAAGCTTCTTTTAAATCCAGATCTTGACATCGTTATCAGTGTAATTACTGTTTGCTTTCATTCTCATCTGTTCTGGTGAAAGGTTACTTTACTCAGTATTTACTGACAATGTATGCTTATGTTTACCTGCTCGTTGTGTAATTGTATGGATGGAACAAACAGGTTAATACAGGCCAACCCCATGACACGCCTGCTGACTCACGACCTTCAGCAGTGATTTGAGAAACCCTTTGAACTGAGTGCAAGTGTGTATGCTGTATATAGGCCAGAAGAGTTATTTCAGAATATTACGGTCTATTTTTACATCAAAATTTATCATATTGACAAAACCATGTAGGAACAGTAATTTTCTACAGAGAATTTACATAACGTTTCTCATTTCCGTGTTTGTGTTTCTTTACTATTGAAAACACCTCCGTCGTAAAAGTGAAACAACATTAAGTGCGGCGTTAAACACCAAAAATTCTAACGATTCCTGATTTACGCTGCATTTTGACATGCCATGTCACTGTAAATATACGGTAAAAACATAACACATATTGCGAATTAATTTGCAAATTAATATGTTGGTCACAACATTGTCAGTACTTTTAACTCTAAAATATCAGTGTAATTTGTGTGCAGGATGATTCCCACCCTCAATCAACTGTACAATTGGCATATTTTTCGTTTCTTAATTGTTTTTAAACATTTCTTGAAGAAACATCCGTTTTAAGCTTTTCAGACACATAGAAATGCGTTTGAGACAATGCAATAACATATAACAGTTTTTTTCCTTACCAAAAAAGAGACAATCACGATTTCGATGGGAACCAGATTAGGAGATCATGAATGCTGCATAAAAATATAGAAAATCATCTTATGGAGGTAAGATTAATAAACATATAATGATAACACGTTATGATATAACTAAGCTAATGTGAGTCCGTAATTGATCTGATAATTGTTTTCAAGATCCCCTGGTATTTTCCTCATAATTTAAGAAACAATGAAAAGTAGCAACCGATGATTTCGGACAATTTATGACTTTTCTGCCTGTGATATCAGGCGAAATACTGGCAATTTTATGCAACGACTGAGCACATCTCTTCTAACAAGGATGATGGCAGCAATATCATAGTCACACGTATCCACACCTGAGCTCTTCTGGTTCTACGAAGGTAACAATACCGTTGAAGACAGTTCAGCAATGCGATCTGTATATACGAGAAGACATCATTAATTGTAACAATTTGCATTTATTTTCCCAAATGTGAAATAAAATAAGATTTCGAATCCTCCTCCTGTCTCCAAATACCAAGTTAAATATCCGCCTTTAATGGCACATCTTAACAGAACCGCTTTTGCACTCTGCGCCACTGCGGATCGGCAAGACCCACACGCGTTGTAGCTGCCCAGAATGTAATGAAATCCCGGAATGTAATACTTTTTTACATTTCTGGCAGCTGTGCTGCCCGGTATGTAATACTTGTTACATTCCGGACAGCAGTGCTGCCCGGAATGTTATACTTATAACATTTCGGGCAGCAAACGCCTAATTTTGGCCCGGAATGTAATGACATTTTTTTTCTAACTCCACCACAGTCTTATTTTAAATTTTAGCTAAGGCACATGTCCAAAGTTTGAAAGACAAAATGTATTTGAATAAGAAAAAATTATTCCATTTCTTATTTTTGTTAAAGTACAGGTGGTTGCTTAGTTCATGAGATATATATATATCGGAAGCCGCGTCGTGGGAGCTGGGGGCTACGAAGGGCATTTTTCGTTCTGTGGTATTTGAATATTGAATATTAGAGACATTTTTGCGAGTTGATTAGCGCCTATTGTCTAAAGATGGTTGGGATATACTTCTGAATCAAGAGTAAGTGTTTATTTTGTTGGCAGTTGCATGGCTTATTCAAAATCGAGCGAAATGTCGGAAATGCCCGCAATGCAATAAATTTGATGTATTACACTCCGGGCAGCACTGCTGCCCAGAATGTAATAAGTATTGCATTCCGGGATTGTATTACATTCCGGGCAGCTACACGCGTTGTTCACGCAAGAAAAACTATTGGAGGACTTTTCTTAGAAAGACATTTGAGTGTGTGCTGTTTTATGCATTAGTTCTAATCATACCTAGTATTAACTAGTTTCCCACCGGAAACCGGAGAGGACTATAGCTTTGCGCCTTTGTCCATCCGTCTTTCCGTCCTTCCATTAAGATCTTGTTCGGCCATTTCTTCCACACTATTTCACACAGCAACCTCAAACTTGGCAGAAAGGTACAATTTCGGAAGGCGGAATGTCGCATACAAATGTGGGGTCGTGAGGTCAAGGTCACAGTGTAAAGGCTAAGTTTTTGTATGCTTTCAATTGTCACGGCCATTTCTTCCACACTATTTTGATATGGAGGTGCAGTTTGTTTGTTTTTTTTGGTGGACCGAGGTCAGCCTTAAAAAACAAGAAGGAAAGCTCTTCAGAGACCTGC
>JAVFBY010290535.1:0-10337 GCA_034781015.1 Tonicella lineata
CATTGAACGGCAATCAAAATACCAAGTTACAACTTGAACATGATGCCGACCGAAAACAAGGTTTTAATTAATAATTAATAATTACCTCAAGTAGCATCTACTTTTAAAAATCTTGGGTCATGAGAAGCAGAGAATTAATTAAGAGAGGCCTAATAGGGGGCACTTTCACAAAATGTCCTATGACAAAAAATATTGTATAGTATTTAAGTGCCTTATGACAACACAACACCTTCATTGCTGGACGTCATAAAATATTGTATGATATTTATTGTGGAACTACAATGTACATTTTGTGAAAGTGGTCCCAGGTGGCAATACATAAAATTCAGAAACACAATTTATTTCTGTGATTTTTTGTTTAAACAGGTAAGTAATTACTGTTTTTCTGTAAAATTATTCTAGACCTTACAGTAGGGCGAGTACACAGAGCAGTAAAGGGTTAATCATTTGATCAGGATCAACATGTCCCCTTACTGACCATTGTTAATCATAAGCTTTAAACAAACAGATCATTATTTTAACAATACAAACTGGATCTAGAAATTGACACTCAGTAAAACCCTTAAAATTTGACATCATTTTGGATTTTGTAAAATCAGAAACACCATTTATAAAAAGAAATAGTTCAAAATGTTTTCGATGGAAAGTAACACTAGAATTTGACACTGATCAATTGCAAAAATTTGACATATTTCGGAATTTAAATAATGAGAAATACTTTATCTTATTTATATATAAGTTGAATTTTTTAAAAAAATTAACAACTAACTTTAGGCTTACTTTACACACAAAAGCAAACCTCCCTAGGCTGCCTGAAAATATGTCTTGGGATTTAATTCAAATTCCATTTTTTCTCTTCATAATGTTAGGATATTTAGAACTCTTTTTTAACAATGACAATTGGCCTCAGAGGTTTACATAGACTTACCACTGTGCCCTATGGTCCAAGTCAATGTTAAATAAACTTGGTCAAAGAAAAGAGGAATGCGGTCACATTGTGATCCTGATTGACCTTAGAAGTGTGAATACTTATGAATTTTAAATGATGAAGATCAAACTCTTTTCTGTTTAGCAAGTAAAATGGATGATAATTAAGTTGCTTAAATCACTTACGAGATGATGAATAAACAGAATAACTTACATGTACATGTACCGTCCAATGTTAGCAATTATTGCGCAGGGAGTCAAAAGAGTGGAGGAAACCATCTGTGACGTCAATGACAACATCAAAGACAGGACAGGAGGACATAGGCTTAGGCAGAGGGGTGTCCATCCGTCTTATAGACACCCTGAAGTGAACAATTGCATCATTTAAACAAGCTGAAGATAGGGAAATTGTGAAAAAAACACCCAGTTACTTAACAAATGAAGGAAAATGTCTATTTTGGACATTGTACTTGATTTCTGGCTAAGGCCCTTCATGACGATAAACAGGCTATCACAACAAAACAGCTTCCTGATGCCCTTCAGCTCTGCAAAGTTGTTTCTAAGAGTATTTCACTTATAAGACATCTTTGCAGTGTTGTTTTGGTGGAGAACCAAGTGTAAATGTTGTGTAGAAAGTCTAGGCTTGAAAGAAACACTTAATCCATACACTTTGATATCAAAAGGGTGAATCAGTTGCATGGCTCATTTATTTAATAAATTAGCCATTTAATAACTGATCAATTCAAATATATGCAATTAGATACATTTAAAAATAAGAAAACATTTAAAATCATTTAAAGATCAGTTTACTGAACACTTTACTATGTTAAATGTAAAATTATAATTGAACTACTTGTTGCATATGAACACTTGCAGAGAATATCAGAATACTTACATGTACATGCTCAATATTAAAGCTGTTAAACTAAAGTAACGCTAGCCTTGACCAATCTCAGGTATGTGTTATTTAAGTTGATAGGAATGTATTGACCAATACAAAGTCTAATCCCTATCTTGACCATCTACTGGACAATGAACAAAACACTTTAATCTGATCAGAACAACCCATGGTACACAAGCAGTGTAATTCCGAAACATGATAAATTATTTTTGACTCCAAAAAAGAAAAAAACAACATATGGGGTTAATGTACTACATAGCTATATTACATTGTAATTTTGAAAGTTTCTTTTGGGGAATATTGTTTAGAGACTCCACATTAAGTAAATAATGTATTTTTTTTTTTTTTATTATATCCAAAAAGGTTTCTCTCTTTCTTTATAAATAATTTTCATCTCAAAAAGATCTGATCATGCATTCCGGGTAAAATGTTCTTAAACCAAGCCAGCATACATGTAAAAGCCTCAGATATCATTGTTTTTTTTTTTTTACATGTATCTGTAGTTCTATGGACTTGTTTCCGAAATAAAATCATTATTATTATTATTATTATTATTATTATTGCAGGTCTAAAAAATCGTGTTAGTAAATTCATAATTAACCATCATCAAAATGTTTTGACACATCTTATATATATACATAAACTATGAGGCAGTTCAAACATATTCTGTATACACTCTTCCTTTAATGAGAGAAATACAAGTTTCAAGAAAAGGTTCCTTTGTCAGACTCTAAGATCACGAGCATATCCATCATCAGACAGGTTTAACACATCTTATATAAACAACTGTCAGCTCAAAGAAGTATAGCAGTATTTCCTAGCTGGAAGTTTCCAGTTCAAAGACTATTTTGAGTAGGTATGAACTTTAGAAAAGATAAACTGAGAAATTCAATGTTTCTTTCACCAAGTAGGTTAATACAAGTAGACAGATTTATCAAATAAATCTATACAAATTATATAGGTCTATTGATATCTGATTTTAAAAAAAAACTTTGAGGACTTTGATTCTAAAAGAACATATGGATAGTAACTTTAATGGGGTCAAATCCACAAAACAGTTTCTGGCTCAAGCCAAAATATTAAATTGGACATTTTGGACACCTGTCTTAATTTTGTTGTATGAACATGTCTGTACATGTATTCATTACTTACTGATCTGAGAATTATGATGCCCAAATATTAAACATCTAGATTTAAAACTGAGTAATTTAATAGAATTTTGAATTTCTAACTCAGGTAATACTGGTTTGTGGGATCAATCCCAGGTATTTTTGTTGTTTTGTATACCACACGTTGTTTAATGCTGTGTACCCTGAAGGTTATTTCACTCAATAACTGGCAATAAGTTTCCCATCATAAAATTAAGTCCTTTGCCAAGCTACATGTTCTGATCGAGGTTTTTTTTTTTTAATGTTGCATGGAGTCAATCCAGTTTTATATCAGTATCTTTTCCACTCTCATCTCATATGCCAAAACTTGGTTAGTTTATACCCTATGTATATCAGCCAAGATACAGGGCTGTGATAATCTACAACCAGTGGCATTAGCTCCTTGAGCTGGGGGCAATTTCCCTGTCAGTATGTAGTGTTATGCTAATATTAGAATTGCCAATGAGATAAGCTTAAAATAATCAAATAAGATCATAGATGACAAGCTCTAGAAGATAGAGTAAAACTACATGTAGACTTGTACTCAATATTGTAGTTTATTAACAGAAATAGTAACGAAGGAAAACTGAAGATTTCCTTGTCCTTGTAATGTAGTACATGTACCATACTGAGTAGGACCTTTCTCCAGAGCTAAATTATGAAAAGGACATTACCCCAGGTGGACATTTCCCCCAGAGCCATATATTTCCCCATGTGGACAATTCTCAAGTCTTGTCATTTTAATCAAATGAAAAAGGCAAGTTTACAACAATTTTATGCACTGGTGTTGTACATGTATTTTTTAACCCTTTTTTGTGAAATATTTTGCTTGTACTTTTCAAGAAAGCTACTTAATTTTAACATAACATACAGGAAATTTCTTGTGCCTTTATTAATAAAAAAGTCCCATGACAAACTTCATGGATTAGCAGAAATGCTAAGGCATCTAGCATGCTGCAAAATTGCTTAAGGTCATAATCAGCGTCATGATAACACGTACAGCTCATATCCTCCTGGGGAAATGGCTGTAACCCCGGTGTCACATGCTGGCCTCTAAATGGCAAGAGAGTGATCACTCACACTCGCCTTGTGCTCACCAAGGATGAAAATATTAAACTAATTAAACTAAATAATAATAGAGTATAGTGACAACTCCAAAGAATGATGAACAATTCATTATGACTGTATATTTCAGTAAATTTACACCATCTTCAGCAAATGACAAATTTTTATTTATCACTTTTTATAAAATTATATTGGCATATTAATGATATTTACAAGAATAAAGAAGCATTTTTTTCTCTTCTAATTTCATCAAATAAAGACTTTGTTTGTTTTTCTTTGTGTTTAACTTAATATGTTCTAGGTACTGAAGATAAATAATGCAGACACACAAAATATTTTTTTTATGGTAATTTTGTTGTCAAACAATTTCTCCAAGCTTTGAAACAAAAGATAAAATCAACAGTCCAGTACGTACTATTTGCTTCCAGACTAATTATTCTTGACATTAGTATGGTATTTTCTGTGCTCTAGAGTGCAGTTAACCATAAGGCATATACAAAAACTGATTACTGTACAAAAGAAGGGCCAATATTGGCTGGAGCAAAGAATTGTAAGAAATAGAAACACTAAGTAAAGAAAATGTAACAGAGAAATAAAAACTGATACATTGGCTTACCTTGGTTATACTTCTAAAACTGAATTTTGTAGCATCCCTGATCCCATCTGTTTTCAGCTTAAATTTCCCATTAGCACATATAACTTCCACATAATCTGAACCTGGATTGAGATATGAAAGAGCTTAAAATCAACAAAAGGCTAAGTATATGATACTTGTATGCTGTGCCCCTCATGCAACAAAATATAGGGTTCACTAGTAATACATAATAACTGGGTAGTCACATCTGGGCAGATGAATTGAGTGTGCTTGAATCAGGGTGGGAGAAAGCCAGCTGGTTGACTGGCCTTTCTCTTACTACAAGGTGGCTTCAGTGCCTCAAACATCCCACATGCCGTAATTACTCCAATATTTTTCAATTTGTTTGGTAGACTTTCTGACTCTGAAACAGTCCTAATTACTATAATTTGTTGACAATCAATCATTTTTAGAACTAACTTTATTGGTCAATTATAGCAAA
This sequence comes from Tonicella lineata, assembly GCA_034781015.1. NCBI lineage: Eukaryota > Metazoa > Mollusca > Polyplacophora > Chitonida > Mopaliidae > Tonicella > Tonicella lineata. Next base: position 5,118 of record JAVFBY010290535.1, read on the forward strand.
CATTCTTGCTTGGAATGCAAAAAAAAATCTAAAACTTTTTAATTTTATAATTTGAATTTCTATGATGATGTTGTGTCTTTGCAGCATCCAAATGTCAGGTCTTTGTCTGACCTATGACCTCAGAGGTCAGGGGTTGACAAGGTCCAATGTTAAAGCTCATCCATCCCTGGCTTCTGTTAACAGATGTACCCTTACATTGTATACAAAACCAAGAGCTTCTGTAATAGATAGATATGCTATTTTATTTAGACCAGGATTTTTTAAAAACTCTAATGTCTCTATATATAAATTTCAATTATGGCTTAGAAGAGTTTATGTGATACAAAAATCCTATTAAATAAAATAATCAAATTTGAAAGCTAAATATTTTGACTTTATTTTAAAGCATCATCTGAATTAGTTACAGCCCCTGACCACTGAATGGGATCCAACTACATCTGGATAACATGTAGAAATTTTTTCCCAATTCTAATTGGTGTTTTTATCATACTCAAGTTTATTCCACTTAATTTCAGTGGTATTTGAAAATAGATACCAGGGGTCGAATTAAAACGAAAATGTTGGGTGCACCCAGAACACCTAAATATATAAATTGGGTCCATGAGAAAGAAAATGGGTGCACACTTTAAAAAATCCCAACAATCGCTTTGAAATCTAGGCTGTTTAGGTCATCTACAGTTTGTTCAATTACTTCATTAAGTCTTGACAAAACATTGTGGATGCACAGTGTGCACCCAGCTGGAATATTTGGATGTTCAAAGAAAAATCTGGGTGCACTGGTGCACCTGTGCACCCACTATTTCGAACCCTGATACATGCCTCAACACCTTGACATTTGGGGTGTTTGCATGTATAAACAAATATGAATCCGGTGGCTGCAGGCTTTGAAGCATGTATTATTACCACATACCTGAAAGCCTTGACATTTGTCCAGTGTCCATTTAACAACTTGCTTTTTCAGAAAACTATGGAAAAATTTAAAATTCCGGCCCCGTCATGACTTGGGCAGGGCTATTGATTTGAAGTGTGCTGTCCTATGCTTTAACCTTGATCACACCTCTCAAATCAGAAGGCATGCTTGCGTATTACAATCTTGTTTATACTACCACGTATCGTTGTCTCGGGGAAGAATAATACTCACAGTGCTTGGAGATTCTGGTTTGTTGACGTATCGTTCCTGCTTTTTCCAATATTCTTCTTCTTGCTTCTTGGCCAGGTCTCCACGTTTAAAAAACTTCTTATCAGGAGCCTGAAGCAAAATAAAACATTACAATCAACAAATTTTTTTTATTTATTCGGTAAGTCATTTAGTATAATTATTACATGGAAAACTTGTAAAATTACAAACATATTTGCAATGTAAAAATAGCAATGTATTTAAGATGATTAAATCTTGTCTGATGAGACTGACGCTTACTAGATTTACAGCTGACAAAATGTCATGTCTGCAGTTGGCGTTGAATATTTTCGATATTTTATTATTATCTATCTAGCCTTGTAAACACATACAAAAACCATAACTGCACATTAAATGACATGTTCTATGTCTCATAGCTTAATTTCTGATGATACTGTCACTGAATATATCATGTATTAATGGATATATTTTTGTCAGACTGGTACAGTATTAAGCTTACACAAACAAAAATAACAGAACACAGGATATTTTAATTTTGTATGGACAACTTTAAGTTGTCCATATGATTAATTTTTCAATGATTAAACTGAAAGAACTTGTTTGTGTTATACCTCAGATTTCATGTAGGCTGCTGTGCCCTTGGTGGCTGCAATAATAACATATGGTACTCTGTCTCCTAGCTGAGGGGCACCTGCTGGATCACGCTTCTTCATTCTGAACAGACAAAAAAAATATCATAAAAAGCTCTTCTAGTGTTTTTAAAACATGTTAAGGCAGACACACGCTGAAAATTTGTCATTTGTGGAAGCAAATTTTATATGCATTGGTTCGAACCGCAATTTGCTGACGAAAATCAATGTGTAAAATTAGGGATACACAAGGCGAATTTATCCAGCAATCTGTAACATGTTTAGTCACATGATTGCATAAATTGTGTGATTTAGAACAAATGTTTAAAAAGTCAAGTGGCCAGCTAAGCTGTGTGATTGTGGTCAATTGCCTAAACAAAGTAGCTTCATTCCCTCTATGGAGGACACACGAGGCGATTTTGTTGATGACTGAATTGATAAAAATGTCAGATACATTGAGCAATAAAAATTTCACTTGCAAAATCCATGCCGGCATATATGACACCAGAAGTCTATCAACCCGAAGTATGAAACGGTACATTAACCCACATCAACGGCAATGAGGTTTTTCAGAGCCCTTATACATTTCATGTGACGTAGATGTGCATCATCTCAATTTCGTTTAATTTGCGCAGTTTCTTTTTAGCTGAATCACTTGACTATTATGGGATATAAATCTAATCTTTGCTTGGCACATGTGTGTTAGAAATTACCCATGATTGGGCATAAAGTCGTCTGAGCGACCACTATTTCCGGCTTGTGTCTGGCTAACCCTATGACCTGACCTTATATGTATCTTGTATAAGTTTGATGAATGTCATTTCAGATTTAAGATTATTAGTTTAAAAAAAAAAGGTTGACGGTCAGCCAGGTAGAGTGATGACAAAACCATCCTTCCCAGTGATCTGCAGGGTAAAAATACATCCTGGTTTTCAAACACTGAATTTATAATGACATACATGCACATGTAGGTGCACCTACAATCGTGTTTATAGCTCAAAATTGTGAAGCAATGTGGACAATTTGTATCTAAACTAAACTAACTGCAAATGAGCTGGCAAGTAAAACGGCTACAGTATTACATTATATTTAGATTTTTTTCAGTGCACATTCAGATCAAAATAAATTTGAATCCAGCAAAACAGCAAATAAAATATTGCTTTTCTATATGTATGCAAATTAAGTATTTATTTCTTTCCAGAGCACTCATTAACAAATTGTAAGTGCCCAAAATTGTGCAGTAACGGTGTACACCCATCTATTCTAACTTAATGTGACCCCTGGACAGCTAATGTTTTGAAAAAATCAGAATGTCCTGTATTTACATGTAGGTGACGAACGAGACATCTGTGTCAGTGATACACCAACTCATCACATATTAAGTTTTAGTCATCAAGGAAATATTTTTTGTGTCATTTAGAAAGTGACCAATAAAGATACATGGGAGCCCAAAATTACTTTTTTCAACAATTTCAGATTCCTATGAGTTTATGTATTATAACCATTTGTCATTAAATTAAATCTGCATCGCGAGAAAAATAAGTATAATGTAACTCCAGTAATTCTATAATTACGCAAAAAAAATACCATGTATGAGGAAGCTTTCCAAAAGAATAAAACCTACAACCTCTAGAATTAGTCAGCGAATCGCCAGGAGTAATTTAAATGAAGGCCACCTAGACTACTCATCCAGGCCTTCTACTACAATTGTTAGTAACCAAATATGGTCATAGGAGATTTATAGTGTCAGACTATCTATTTTAGTCACAAAAGCAATTGAACAAAATTAAATGTATTATAATTATAGCTAGCACAGGGAAGTTAAGTGTAATGTGCATATATTTGTTTTCAATTATAGCTTAATTTTTATGATTATAAAATGTAATATTTTAATCTTCTTTATAATGCATCCACAAACAGTGTTAAAAACCAAACTGAAAATTGCTTAATGCTTTTTACAATTCCTGATAAATAGTTTTGATTTATGTGACATTTTAAAATACTTTGTATTCATTTAGGTGACCACATGTACATGAACTGTGTAAAAAAAGGTTTGTATGTTTGAGTGGGGTTTATACATCTTACAAAAGGTTATATCACTTATAAGAGAGCATGCCAGATTTGCTCTGGCATTCCTTCATGTAGAGGATGAAGGAATCCATCATCTACATCACTAAATGTTTCTAGGACTATCACAGCATAAAAACAGGATCATGCCACAACAAATTCGCTTCTTGATGCCTCTTTGCCTCTTAGCTCAAACAACACCAGAACACAGGAAGCCTACCACCCCCCAACTTGCAAAATAAAAACTCATTGTTATGTGTCATTTTGATGTCAAACATTTTTTATCAAATGAGTATGAACAGGGGAGATAACTCAATGTAATATCGCTTGACATTACCTACTTTCTGATGACTAATCGAAGAAGGACAACTGGTAGGTTACTTCAAGTGTCCATATTAACCCAATCAATGAATAAGTTAATGAAAGGTAGTATCATTTTTTTTAGAAAGAATACAATAATTTTTCTAAAGCTGTTTTGAAATGATTGCTATTATATGCAGTGCACCATAAGAAACACAATTTTCATGAGCCTTCTCCTCTGTCAGATGGCCACAACAAATCCACTTCCTGATGCCTCTTGGCTCAAACAACACCATGTTTACATCTAAATCCGAAGCCAAGACAAAAAGACTGTGCTATGCTTGAGGCTATATGTACCATATTGAACATTCATATTTCCACCAATGGAACAGTACTTTGTTAAGGTGAGGGGATATCCTCCAAGTACTTCTATAATAGTTCTATTCAGCAATGTCTTGTTGACTTCCTACAATTCTCACCAGCAGATGTTCCTGACATCTTCCCCACTCAACTCCCAGTACAAACCCTCCACACTTCTCAGCATGGTGTCAACATTGATCAAGATTTCCAGTCAGAACTGAACAGCCAGACCTTCATATTAAGCTGTATTGTGTCAAGGGACCTGGGAAATGATTGATCAAATATTGGATATCTTTTACTTTTGTAAAGTCAGAATGTGAAGATAAATAGAACTCTGCCGGCTACCACTTCAGACAACTCCCTACTGTGGACAAGGGATATTTGGATGTTTAAAGAAACACTCTCATCCCCATTCTCATAAAGAAAAAAATTGTGACTTTATTAAAGTAAGAAGTGTGTAAACCCTTAACCAGATGTCTGCGCCAGCTCAGGTATAATAGCCAATTATTAAAAATAAAAAAATTCCATTATTAAGTTACAAAGATAAATATGATTTCCCAAGACAATCATATACAATGTAGACTTGGAACAAATCAACAAAAATTATAAATTCGTGTTTAACTGCTTGATTAACCAGGGCTTCATAGATGTCAGTTTTTATAGCCGGTAACAGGCGATAAAAAATTATGAAAAACTGAATAGGGACTGTCAAAAACTCAATATAGG
>JAVFBY010290646.1:0-10336 GCA_034781015.1 Tonicella lineata
AAAGGAGAATGTTCTTATAAACAAATAAAAAAATAAATGACAAATTTTGACCTCGAAGGGGCTGTCCATCCTTAAGTAAAATGTTAAACTCCAAACAAACCTTCATTCAGTTCAACACTTCTGTATTTTTGTACATTGACTGATTCAAAACCTGATCTGCGTGCATCCTTCACACTTCCTTGAAATGTATTTCTTAAGATTGTATAAAGATATGTAGAGATATCTGAGATAAATAACTAACACACTGCCCCTGGAACCCTTAAAACACTACACATTAATAAACAGATATAAAAGTATCCAACTTGTCCTCTGATAAATAATATGCTTTATGACAATGTTCTTGTACATGTTAGTGTAAAATAATCCTCAGTGGAAACGCCATAAAACATAAAGGAAATAAAAAAAATATCAATAAAGGCCTGGCAGTGGCGACTAAATGGTGCAAGGGGGGTAATTTGACTTGTGGAGTTGGTTTTATGACGGGAACTGCATTCAAAAGTGATGTATTTTAATATTATTAAAAAAACCCAGCCAATACATTTTTCTTGTGTTATGTTATTAATTTTCATCATATTTGAATACCTTCCATTCATAAAACTGGTTTCAAGGCCTGGTTATCTCCCTTGCCAACATTTGTCATACCCCCTTCCCCATGTTTTTTCCACCAATAACACAGACTTAATTTTTAAAATGTCTAACAATCTGTTTTGTTATCACTCTGGTTATCGAAAGCACTGCTTTTTAATTCAATTCTATTATAATGATAACATTTAATATGTTTTATGTTTTCTTTGCTTAATTATTGTGTTTTATTGCCTATCTTTGGCCTGCAGCTACTTTCTTTATGTTGTGTTGCATGTTGTGTTTTTTGTTTCACTTTCAGTTCTAGCATGAGTGACCTTAGCAATGAAAATGAAGCAGAGCATGACTTATTCTCGTAAGATCAACTTTTTTCTCCTTATTTTATTATTAATTGTGTTTTTTAAGTTAAATCTCCTTGCACTCTATCAATTTGATACTGGAATGTTGTTATGAGGGATTCGTAAATGACAAGGGATATGATTGGATCTGTTCTTTCAATATTTGTTTTTTTTTAAGGCAATCAAATGTGACATACATGTTAATAACTGCATAGACATGATAGAGGAAAAATGACACATGCTTCATCTTCAAATGCCGTTCATTTTTAACAAGTTTCAAAAATTAAAGAGAGCCCAGTGCTACTACATGCAGGGGTGTGAAATCTCCGCGAATACGCGGAATTCCGCGTGGAAAGAAAATTTCTAACAAGCGGGAAGGGGGGACACCCCCTTCCCAGACCCTCGCCCCGCTCCGGCGCACACGCCGTCGGCGAGCGCCTGCGGCACTCGTTGGTCAGTCACCCTTGCAACATTGAAATCCTGTTCAGTGATTTTTATTCCACACCATTCACACCCCTGTACTTTTGGACTATAACATATTAATGACTTTGAATGAAGTTTCATGCCAATAACTATTTCATAATTTTTCTATATGACTGTCGATCCTCGGCCTGGGTATATATTGTAAGTTTCCCTAATTTTCTTCTCAGTTTTCCATATCACAGGCAATGCAGAATCGTCTTATAAATGACAGTAGCATGTTAACCCCAATCAAAGAAACAATCACTTTTTTTGTAAAAATTTTGCTTGGGATGGCCTTCGAAAAATTTGTTGATATTCAACTAGGTGATGATTGCACTTTGGGACGCTGTCCTGTTAATCCAGATGTCACTTGCTTAGCTTTGGTTTTGTAATATAGCAATTCTGAATCTGAGTTTCAGGGAAAATATGCAAATAATGTATAGAATGATTGGACATCATGTGTTGCATCATCCCCAGTGATGTCACAGGCCAATCAAATTTCGTCAGATAACCAAACTTTAGCCTGTTTCATTGATATTTGAGCAGACATACTAAATTTGTTTTGTGATAAAGCCTTAACCTCCTCATTACTTATTTTTGGAGGGCGTTCTGACATACTTTAAAAGGATGTAAATTTACTATAAGTGTGAAGACATTTTTCCAATAAACCATAGGTTTTCTGAAAGGGTGTTTATAGTTGTTCTTCAATTTTTACTGCAAAACAAAATGCAAATAAGGTCACGTGACCTCATTAAATATTCAAAATGGCCGCTGACGTGATAAGGATATTTAACATTTTTTACTTTTGAAACTTTCACTACTTCCCCCTTTGTTTTTATATAGAAAGTAAGAGTTTTTAACCTGTGGGGATAGTCATATCCTACACAAAGAACCCAAAACTGTCAAAAAATTCTCAAATTATGGAAAGATAGCTAATTTTTGTCAATAATGGCAGAAAAAAATCCAATATGGCCACCAAATTGACCTAAGATGACTGCTGTCAAGACATGAAATAATATTTGTTTCACAGAAATATTTAAAACTTAAAAAAAATATATTCAAACTCAATTGACTATCCACTGATGATGTCATTTATATACTAACTGTCATTTCTACCGCCAATATTTAGCTTTGGTATGCCATGCATTGAAACAATTCCTGTCTTTGGTCAACTTCCTGTTGTAGTGGCGCGCCACTGACTCTCCAACTGGCTAAATCAAAGAAAAAGTCTCGTAAATTGGGCGCAGAGCAGTGCTATCTAGTATTACACAGTCATACCACGCTTTTCTGTACACAAACAGCTCTGTGTGGAGAATAGTGAAAGTATTAGAACGGGCGATACGCAAAATTTCGCGTATCCGTAGTCAGGAGGTTAAGAGCTTATTATCCAAACCACCGCCTTCATTTTAAACCCTTATTTATATTCACTTTAATTTCCATGGCTACACAGTTAATACATTCACTAGAGGTTGCCATGGTAATTAGGATCAACTTACATTAAGAATTTTTTGTATAGCTGCTACTTTCACAAAAAATTTGTATATGAGGGCGGGAGTCGCACAAGGTAACAAGGTGACTTAGGCTATCGAGAGAGAGTGGGCTTTTTTTCTCAAGGTTTTCCACCATATTAATAGTGCAGATTGAACAAGTGGAGAAACCATCATCATTGCAGTGAAATACCCTTGAGTTTAACACTAATCTAACAAACACAAAAAAGTTTTACAATCACAAAACAGTTGTCCCGTGATATGAATAATTTAATTGTCCTGCAGTGTTTTATGAAACTTGTGTAATTCAGTATGATATATGCCTTGCCAATGTTGACAGCCGTTACTAAGGTGAACTTTGGGGTTACTAACGTCCGCTTCTATAGCTCAGGGCCCGGTTGCTCAAAACCAGTTTTAGCGCTAATAGCAGATTAAATCACTAATCTAGGATTAGAGATAGACCTTCAACATGGTATGACGTCATCTAATCTAGGATTAAATTTAATAGTGCTTTGAGCAACCGGCCCCAGAATAGGTAGTGTTGGCCCTGCTAGCCTAAGGTGATGGGTTCTATCCTCGGTGGAGGCATGTACAATTTTCTACATTTATAAAATATTTTATCATGCCAATGTTTGTCTGTTTGTCTGTTGTACAGTTGGTGTTGTAGTCCAGTGCTCCGAGCTTACCTCAACCACCATACAGAGGACATGGTGTGCTATCCTCTGTCAGTCAATCAACTAGTGACTTTACCAGATGACTATAGTGACCTGATTAACCAAGTCTCCACTTTCACGTAAGTACCATCCGTTGATGACATGGGTGGTTGGATGGGAGCTTCCTGATTTGCTGGTGCTCTCAGAGTAAAGGTTCATCAGGAAGTAGATTTTTTTGTGGTGTCATTTTTTGCTCCTTTTTTTTTTATTAAGCTGCCTCGTCTTTAATGTTGTCAGTGCCGTGAACCATGGTTTCCTCCACCCATTAGACCATCATATAGGTGAGATACCCACATCATATGACTTGTTATGCAAAAGTTTTAGGGCCCACGTTGTGGTTTAATGGTTAGTACATCTGACTGTATAGTGCATCAAGCTGAAAAAATTGAGAGGAAACCTCAGAAAACACACCCAGCAATTGCCGAAGTCACCTCATGTGACATGACTTCTGTATATATCTAAGCATGTACACATTTTCCCCAATGCCCTTTCTTGGAAATATATTTGTATTTTTTTTGTGGTCGAATCTAACGTCCGCAACCAGGATGCCAATCTCAGGACAAATAACAGTGTACCAAATCACCGAATGAAATGAAAGATTGTGCGAATATGCACACAAATGCTAAACTTATTCTCTTCTACTTCTAGCAGTATCTCTGCCATCGCTTTGACTTTAAAACTAGTAAAGTATGCAATTGACTGTCTCTGGTTGAGACATATACATTAAAGGACTAATAATATAAGCGCTATTTCAACATAGAATGTGAAGAATAGAATATAATTGAGGACAAAATTTGGTTAACCATTGAGGCAGAATTTTTTTTTAACCCTGGTACACTGTTAATTGTCCTGAGAAGAAGATTGGTAGCCTTATTGCAGGCAGTAGATTCGACCACAAAAAAAATACAAATATACTTTCAAGAAAGGGCATAGGAGGAAATGTGGACCTGCTTTAATGTGCAGAAGTCACATCACAGGAGTTGTCTACAGAGGTTTCCTCTGTAAGTAGTAGAGAACCTGACATCATATAAGCAAACTACCCTTGAGTACAACCTTGAACACAAATCATACATTAGTAACAATCGCAACTTTTCTTATGTCAACTGTGGCCACATGCTTAATTCAGGATAATATATACATCAACAACAATAAATGTACTATTAGAATGGCAATACTTTAGCAGTACAGTTTTAGGGAGTTAACCAATTCAGCTGAACTTTGTTCTTCTGTTTATAGATGTCCCAAATCAGAGGGTGATGATAGCCGTGCTCCTACCATGTGTTTGGTGTGTGGTCAGATGTTATGTTCACAGAGCTACTGCTGTCAGACAGAGATGCAGGGCTCCATTGTGGGGGCCGCCACGGCTCACTCACACAGCTGCGGACTGGCCACCGGAATCTTCCTCAGGTCAGTCTAGATCATATCTTTCACACACTCACATCTAACATTCGCTTCAGGTCAGTCTAGATAATATCTTTCACACACTTACGTCTAACATTCACTTCAGGTCAGTCTAGATAATATCTTTCACACACTTACATCTAACATTCACTTCAGGTCAGACTAGATCATATCTTTCACATCTAACATTCACTTATAATACTCTGCAAAACCCATGTGAGAACACCACATGAGAGACTTCATCTCACATACATGTACATATATGGAATGAGTGTGTGACGCACGTCAGACAATAGAAATGTGTGCTTTTTTGTGACTTTTTAATTTGTGACGTCATTTTAATGCGCGTATTCAAGTGCCTTCCGCGTCATAGGACTTGCTGCAAAACTCATTTATTTTCTTTTGGTTATTGTGGTTTTGTCCAACAAAATAGAGGTGTGTGGAATTATAACATGGGAAAAAGAATCCCACATAGCATGATTTGGGGATAAAAATGTCCACTTTCGAGGAGGACAAATTCATCCCAACCTTGCATGCGTCTCGGTAGGGATGATGTATGATGTATCCTTCTGTCGAGTTGTAATTTTCATCCCAAAATCATGTTTTGTGTGATCATCTTATTCCCATATAATTCTCTGCAAAACCCATGTGAGAAGCTTCATCCCACATACGTATGTGGGATGAACACGCGACCAGTTCAGACAATCAAAATGTGTGCTCTGTTGTGACGTTTTTTATTTGTGACATCATTTGAATGCGTTCCTTTCAAGTGCCTTTCGCATCATAGGACTGGCTGCACAACTCAGCGGCTCGGTAGGGATGATGTTTCCTTCTCCCGAGTGGTAATTTTCATCCCAAAATCATGTTATGTGGAATCCTCTCATTACCATCCTGCTATAATAAATACCAGCTTACATAAAAGGGCATCTCAGGTTACACCTTAACTTGTGTTTACAGACATAGAAATGTTATAGTCCAAATACCGGTAAGTCAATCCTGCCTTATCTGGGATAATTTTTTTACATGGCAGTCTATGTGAAGGAAAACTTTTGAGGACTGTGAATTAGATGGAAATAGCTAATCCATGGTTGTACAGTGAATTTCCAAATGCTTTTTTTGTCATTATATGAGTATCTTTGTGTTTTATTTTGTCAATTAAGTTTAGTTTCTTATTATCTACTGTTTCAGAGTTCGAGAATGTCAGGTATTACTGCTGTTCGGCAAGACAAAGGGTTGTTTCTTCCCTTCTCCATACTTAGATACTTACGGAGAGACAGATCAAGGTCTCAGGTAGGTGAACTTTTTATTCCCACGGCATAAAATGCCTGGGGATATAGCGATCAGCACCCTCTGTCTGTCTGTCTGTCTGTCTGACATCATGTCAATGCAATTCCCCCTAATCTTCCTAAAGTAGGAGTTGGATTTCAATAATATTTTACAAATTTCATCATTATGAAGTGAGGATGCACATGAAGATTTTTCGGAGACGTGACTGTTTATTTACAAAGTAAGGGCATTGTATATATTTTAATATATTTTACCTTGTCACTACATCAGATAAAATTATTAGCAGCATAGAACAAACCCTGTGGGGATATGCCATACTCAAATGGCTCTTTTTTAAATCTTCTGCAGAAGGGGAATGCTGGTATAGTTTTTCTATGCCCAGCTGCCCTCTGGGCTATAGGATATAGGCTTAAGGTAGCCAATGAGGGTCTCGTAAATGCTGGAAAGGGAGATAATATTGGACCCTGACGCCGCGTTATGTATTAGAATGTTATTCATATTAATGACGTCACAGAGGCAAAACGTCTGTTACCTTATATAATTGCGACACTTTGGAATGCATTACGCAGCGCCAGCATCCAATAATATCTCCCTTTCCAGCATTTATGAGCCCCACATTGTTGTGCATGTGTGATTATTATCACTTACCAGTGGTGCTGAGGGTGTTATCCTTCACCTAATTTAGGGCCCACCCTGTGGCTCAGTGGTTAGCACATTTCACTGATGATCCTTCTTTGTTGTAAGTCCAAGGTTCAAGTCGCCCTGTGGACCTGCTGAGGTATATGAGGGAATCACACAATGTGACTGGCTAACACAGGCCGAGTAAGAAGTGTCATTATATAAGTGAAATACCCATGACTGATGAGTACTATGTTAAACACCAATCAATCAAAGAAACAAACCTTCATGCATTTTGATTGTATGCTATCATTTGAATTAAATGACATTAAGTATGTTTTTAAACCTCAGTCAAACATAATGCAGGTGGTTGGCCGGAGCTTTCAATAAATTATAATAAATTATCTCTAAAGAAATTAACATAATATTGTTGTTGTTGTTTAGGCGCGGTAACCCGCTACACCTGTCAATGGAGAGATACAAGAAGTTACATAGACTGTGGTTAAACCATGGAATACCAGAAGAGATTGGACATCAACTTGAATCTAACAATGGTCTTATGGGAATAGAATGGCAGCATCTTTGATTTGGACCTCCTGTAATTCTAGAATACTGTTAGGACTCTCAGCAATACAACAACAACAACCTTATTGCTCTTTTATACAGACTTTTTTTGCAACTTTTTATAACTGATTTTTATTTGTCATAAAGGAGAATTTGAGAACTTCCAACAAGTGAAAAACAAATACTGGAATTGATTCAGTAACTTTTGTGTGAGGAGTCATATAAAGATAACAAGAGGAGTGTAATGGAAGTCATCCTAATGCCAGTGTAAGAGAAGAATAATTAAGAGGATTTAACCCATTTCTCGTCAATAAGATTACATAAACTACGTATTAATTAATATATAGAAGAAAACATTAATGTCTTATACGGAGATTTTGAGTTATGATATTACGACATCAGAGGTGGGTGGTTGGGCCGGAGCTTTCTGATACTCTCAGAGTTAAGTAGATTTTTTTGTGGTGTTGTTTTTTGCTCCCTTTCTTCCCTTTTTCTGTCTCGTCTTTCATGTTGCCAGTGACATGAACGGTGGTTTCTCCACCCATGGGGATAGCATGCTGTCATATACACATGTAGGTAAAATACCCCTGAGTATGGCGTTAAACTCCAATCAATCCATCAATCAATCACAACATCAGAGTAACGTCCCTTTGCGAAATGATGTCATCACTTTTCGGCAAAGGGGGCAAATTTGCGATACATAATATTGGACATTATGGAATAAATGATAATGAAGTCGGATGAAATGTGTTTATCTATTGGTAGAAATATTGTTTTTTGCAAAAGTTAGCATTGTGCATCTACATTTTGCAGTAAACCAACAACCTGCAATGTTGAAGTATAGGCAGTTTGCCCCCTTTGTCATAAAGTGTCAACAAAGGGACGTCACTCCAATGTCGTAACGTCATAATTTGAAAGTCCCGTATCGAGTTAGCACTCCTAAAACAGATTTCCCCAAAACAGATGCTTGGGGATTAATAATTTAACTTCAAGGTTTACATAAAAGACCAATGCATATTATTTCCAAGCTATGACGTGACGTGACGTGGCTTTCCAGGGCAAAAGTGTTCAGATGCCAAGGCACAAAAGCAAGGACCTTTACTTCGTGGCAGGTAAAATTAATAATTAAAAAAAAAATTAAGTACACCCTCAGTTAAGTTAATTACAACTCCTGTAAAATGAGATCACTGTAACCTGTTTGAAATTGAAATCAAATAAATAAGTCAGCAGAAAATTATTCATCTTAAGTAACTTCCTATCCAATCTGCATACACAGGCAGCACTTAGAGAATTTCTCAAGTTCTTCTATTTGGCAAAAACGCTGCAATGTAGGTGAAATTCCCTCGAGTACAGCATTACAATCAAGCTGTTATTAGTAAATAAGAATAACTAATTTTTAAAAGACTTTTAAGCGTACTGTTACCTTGTTGTGTGATGCTATTAACTCCAAAAAAGTGCTTTCTTTCGGAGCGATGAAATTCAACCACTGGACTTCTCTACTGTACAGACTGTGGGATTAGTCAAATCATGTGTACACAGAATATGACTTGGAAATTCCTGGAGTTCCTTTTTCCCGAAGTTTCTCTAATGATAAGTGAAATCCATTGATCCACTAAAACCTACAGACATGTACATGTGTACATTAGATTATAGCCGACATATTTTGTATTTATCAGTGAGGACTGGTATGGGAAACAGGTGTGTCCCATGATTTTTTTTTTATCTCTTTATTGTTTTGAATTTTGCAGTTTATAACATAAGACAAGACAAAAGCAGTTTTTGTTTGCTTTTATGTCTGTGTTATACAACTGTACTTGATGTTATTTTCTTTCTTTTAATATAAAATACTATTAAAGTGTTACATGAGTAATAATTATTATGTAGAACATATTTTTTCTTTGTTTTCTATTTATATTTAATGAGGATGACAATATATTGATTTTTTTCCAGGCAACGAGACAACCCTTCTCAGGATTTTATTGTTCTAGATGCTATTGTTTTCTTTTGGGTGTTTTTTTGTTGTTTTTATATTTTGGGATGAAGGATGGGGCATCAATGACTGTATCTTTTTTTATACACTTGGAAGCATAGTGTTAGCCAGAGGGGTGCTGGGTGTCTTTGAGACACCCTGTTTCAGCCAAATTTAACATAGAAGAGAAAGAGAAAATGAATAATGAGACACCCTTTTTCTGTAAAAATGGTGATTTGAGACAACCTCTTCTTGATTTCCCAGGTGGATGGACGGAAGCTTCCTGTACCCTGATGCTTTCAGAGTTATAAGGGGCATCAGGAAGTGGGAGTTTTTTTGTGGTGTCATTTTTGCTCCTTTTTTCCCTCTTTTTTCTGTCTTGTCTTACATGTTGCCAGTGATGTGAACGGTGGTTTCCTCCACCCATGGGGCTGGCACGCCGTTTTATAGGTGAAATACACATGAATACGGCATTGAGCCCCAATCATCAATCTTAATTTCTGTCTAACACTATTCTTGAAAGCATTTGTATCTTGAGAAATGAGCAGGGTGTTAGGGGGTATATTCAGCACTATTACCAAAAGCACCACCTTCAACTATCAGAAAAAATCATCTGTACTGCTAAACCACCAAGTTAAAAATACACATTGATTTATAATTTGACGGTAATTTATATTTTCTAATTGCTAAATTTTTTCATCGAGGTTTTGTTTTCATGCTTTCTTCTTAAAATGTTTTGCGTTTTCATTTTATAAAGTGTTGGATTGATTTCAAAATGTTATTTTATTTTTCAATATTACCATATTTATTATATAATTAGCAGTGAAATAGTGTTGTATATCACTTTGATAAAAACGATATGGCCACTATTGCAAATACCATTTATATCGCCACTGGTATTTGACGTTATTCTAA
>JAVFBY010290757.1:0-10336 GCA_034781015.1 Tonicella lineata
TGATACAGAACTCTGCATCTACCTGTAGGCTAGGCGTAATTACACCAAACTCCATGTTTCATTAGAACCCTTCGTGTAGTAAAACCGTTTTCAAGTGAACAGCCGAAAGCCAATTTTAAACTTTATCACCATGCAGGTTGCACTATCTGTATGGTAACAAAGTTAGGCCCAAGCAAAATCTTTCCACATGGAATATTCAAACTAAGTTGGATTAGATTTCGATGAGTGGTAACCGTTATCGGCAGGAAATGAAATTTAATTTTGTCATTAGGTGGCGCCGCCTTTAGGCAGACATACGCCAGAATGAATATCAAGCGACATCTTGTCACATGGAGGACTAAGTTTGATTTAAATTCCTTCGGCTGTTTTCTAGGTATTGCCCATACACCAAAAAGTAAACGGACAGATAACCCCGTACCATGTCCTTATTGTCCTATCCCATCAAATGACAAAGCGTATTAAACAAGAAAGAACTCTGTTTACTGAATGTTAAGAACCATCATTTTATTACCAATGTATTAAGGTAAGTTTGAAAATATGCATTCTCTAACATAGAGAAATTAGTTATTGTATTGACTTAATTATACAGTAATTAATATGAAATGTTTACACCGTATCCTAGAAAATAAATCCATTATCTGAGAATTACACAAAATGTAATTTTGTTAACATACTTACACATCAAGGGTCTCAGTTTGGGCTACAAAAAGGCCCAGAGTCAGGAAAGGGCACACTTGCAAGAAACTTCTTAAGTTCAGAGGGAAAATATTAACGAAAAACTTAAGAAAAATCAAGTGCTATCCTATAACATCTTAAGATATAGCTTGCAAAGTTTCATGAAAGTGTATTTGTTTCGTAAGTAGGTCTTACAAAAAAGTTACGCAAAAAAACAAGTTTCTTGCAAGCGTGCCCAGGAAAACGATTCCGAATTGGGGGGCTGGCTATACATCAAATTCAAACAGTGAAAGTCCAGAGACAAAAGGCCAGATACATTTGATAAATAACGATCACGCAAAGAAGTGGCATGACGTTTCTATTGAAACATACCAGTATATAGACAATAAATCAAATGTGCATGAAATAATAACTGCCAAAGCATAATACATGTACATATTTCAAAAGTAAATCACACTAGGACAGGGAAGTCGATTAATTAAAAACCGACAAATCATGTTCTAGAATAACTCTATGAGACAGGTTTCATAGCACTGGACGAGTTACATCCCTTGAAGACAAGTTAAAATTACTTACGTATATAGTGTATACATGTATGTCGTTATTGAACAGATAGAGAACTGACCATGCTTTGTTACATATAAAGTAGTAGCATTAAAAAAGTTAGCCTTTGTTCTACAGAATGTACAATTCAGTAAACTATAAAGTATAGAGTAATCAGCCCATGCGTTATAACCTATATTAACGCTATTTAAACACAAGCAAAGCATATCCATGTTATGTACAAGGTGGCTACACTTATAAATCGTTTGAAATAAACTTAAATCTTTTTATGGTCAATTTAGTTATTCACAATTTAAAAAAAATCTATACCAGTATTTTTGGTATCAGAACTTAACAAACGTACTTTAATCTTACTTTTTCTAGATGTAAAGTGACCATGTAAGAATTTATTTACACAATCTTTTTCATCCAAGCAATCATAACCTCATATTCAAATCCCTATAAAAATTGTGTAAATTTCCAGTGGGTTTTTGTTGCATATTATAACTTTATACATACATTTATATATTCACCACTCATAATTTTTGTTATCAGTATCTTACATTCATTTATTTTAGTTACCTTTATATAAAGTATCATACCTTTATTTTTTTGCTACATGAACTATAACTTTATTAAGTTTTAGTTACATGCATCATCAGTTTATTTCAGCTTATAACTAGCTACATGTAATATTTTACCTCCATTTGCATTGTATAATACCCTACAACAAAAAAAAAGCTGAGATAAAAAGCATATGCTTTATTTTCTGAGAGTAAATGAAAGATAAAAATAACACCTCAGAGGCCCGCACATGATTATTAACCAAACTAAATAGTTTACATATAAATATAATTTAAAGTATGCCATATTATAAAAAAAATGCAGCATGTAAAGAATAACGAATGAGATGTGTATACCTAGGTTATATGAACTAAGTAAATTCTACACATAGCATACTTTGTTCAAAATTCATATATGCAAGTAACAAAACATTGCTGTGCAAGGTAAGATATTTTATATTAATTCGGAACACAATAAACAGCAACAGATTAACGCCATCTTTAATCTGGTGTTCACCATGATTAGACTGGTGTTTGCAGATAGATTTCCTCCATATTCCCAACTCGAGTCAATAAGTTTAATTTCACAGATCTAAAAAAACATGTTAAAAATAAAAACACTAACACTTCAGAAACTAAATTTAAATGTAATCTAGCTTAATTTCAGTGCTTGTGGAATCCTAGTTTATATTGATATATTTTATTGACAAGATTCTGTGATAGTCAGACAAACTGATCAACAGAAGGACAGGTGTAACCCACAATATAAATGCAAACTTGCAGATGTAACATAGAATAAAGTGTATAAAGACAAACCAAAAATCCCTATATCCATTCTGAAGAATTCTGGAATAACCAGGGACATTCTTTTAAAGCCTTTTCCAGTCATATTCTCTTAAATCTTAAATGTCCAATAATATTGAATAGCACTTTAAAGGAGTGAAAAAAACTAAATAACATGTAAATAGACATACTAGTAAGTATACAATTTAATATTAACTACAATTAATTTATCAGTTTCTTCAAAAAAACAGAAGAAGCAGTTTACTAGCCATTTACATTTGTATATAACTAACAATTTGTTCAGTAAATAAAACATAAAATAAATATACAAACAAAGTAAAATAATAAACAATTGAACAAAATAAAAACACAGCGGTTTTTAGTTTCCCTTTGAGGATTTTAGGGAAATTGTTTTGTAGGTGACAATAAGTCAAAGCACAAAGTAAATGAGACTAATAAATAAATCAACTACTAATATAAACAGACAAAATATTTGAGGGTGATACACAATCATTCTAAGACCAGAATGAATATTTTTCACAATATCAGGACTTTAAAGGCCTTGTAGTGATTTAAGGAACATTTAGCCTACCATTCTAACTGGTATTAGTTGATATGGTGCTGAATTCATCATACAGAAACAGGCCTGTGCTGTTATGGTGAACGGTCAAACGCGTTCACCTGGTGCTCGCCCAAACCGAACTTTAGGAAACCTGAAACAGGTTACGCAAAATCACCCCAAACATACACATTTATGTTTAGGCAACCCATTTCAGGTTACCCTAGGAGATTTTGGGTAACCCATAACAGGTTACCTTAAAACATGTTACAGCACAGGCCTGCAGAAATACTGCTAAGTAAATAGGCCTGTGCTGTTGGGAAGAACGGATTGCATGGGGTATTTCCATGGTTATGCAAACTCATTTTAGGAGGACCAATTTATACAGGGTTCGTATGCTTAGTCTTATTTCATTTTCCGGGCCTTTTCCAGGCCCAAAATTAAAATTTTTCAGGCCCTGATCATGGTTGTCTGAGTTTTCAAAAGAAAAAAATCTGTACTTTAATAGGTGTAACGATATGAATACCTCAAAGGTTGAGATATTTAAATTGAAAGCCTATTTATTTAAGCTGTCTAATGGATGATACATGTAGTATACATGTATTATACCAGGTACAGTGACACATTTTTTTATACCTGAAATTTCACAAACAAGTCTAATTGGACCGATTTTGCCTGCATGGTTACAAAAAAAAATGTATGTGAGTATATTAATGTGACTGACATCACTGATCAAATTTCAGATATCCAGGCCTTTTCCAGGCCCTAGTGCACAAAAGTCAATTTTCTTGGCTTAAGGCCTGGAAAACTTATTTTAAATTTCCAGGCTTTTCAAGGATTTCCTGTTCATAGGTTTCCTAAATTGTTTGCAGTGTTTGTCAAATTGTATTTTGCTACTGATTTCGCATTTTTGCTTTAATACGATCATCAAACTAAGTTTATAAATGCACATTTATGTATTAAAAAAAAAAATTATAACCAATTTTTAAATTATGCCGGAAAACATTACAGCACAGGCCTCAGTAAGCAAACACATGTATAATTTAAAAAATTGAAGGAATTTTTCTAGTCAATACTTTGTAATGCTTCTTAAAGAGTAGTGTTGTACAATGAAACCGTTTGGGTTTTCTGCAAAACAAATTAGTTAAGTATATTTAGAGAGACAATAAGCCATAACATTTCATGAAAGCTGCACTGTTTTAAAAGCTATAACCACAAAAAAGTTTCAGTCAATAATGTTTTTGTTTATTAAACAATTGTTTTGAGGGCACTATCCACCATCGGCAATTGTTCTTATGTTTCGCTGATTGAGATATCGTCATACAGGAGATAATCTGCAACAAGTTATACTCTGTTACTGTATCATATTGATCACAGTTAATACGTTTACATATTACTGTATGTAGGGTTTTCACTCCATGAGTGCTTTTTATATGATTGCCCAAGCACTTCCTATGCCTGTACATCTTATCATTAAAATTCTATGAATTTTCTGGATTTCAGTGACGCATGGGCGCATTAATACAAAGTACTTGTGGTCAATATTACATTTGTATTTAAAGTTTCACTTCATATGATCTGTAAGGTCACAATCAAAGTTTTTTTCAGTTATCAATAGAACAGACATACTTTGACAGTTAAGTATATTTGGTGTAATTGAGGTTTAATGTCATACTTTGGGTTACGTCACTTATGATGCTGGTAAACAGGGGTTAATAGAAATACTTTTCTTACGTACCACAACACCCAATACAGAATATTGTTTTTATTATTTTACCCTCAGTCAGGCAACGAATAGCCAGCAGTAGAGATCTTGTTGTGGCAAATATTACAACATTTAATAGCTGTGTTAGACAAAGCATTATCCATATTCAATCAACTTTCAGATTGTAAGACGTTTTTCCTTCTCAAAAATGAGAAGAAAAACAACGAGTCAATGAGAATCCAGTAGCCAAAAGACAAACTTAAAATTCTAAAGCTTTTCTTTTTTCCTATTGATGTGTCAGAGTAGTGAAGTAAAAATGTGTATTTAGTAGCCACTAAGTTAGTTTGCTTTCTACAATTTACTTTTTCCCCATCAAATGTGTCACAGTTAGCCAATACGATACCGAAGTCAAGGAGTTTGACTTAGTTTCCATTCTTTTCATGACTACAAATGTGTCCCAGTAGAGCTGAGTAGGACAAAGCGTACGAAATAGCCAATGAGTTAAAAAATTATATTTTTAACCTTTTGTTCTTTTGTACAATGTGACTAAGTTAGCCAACAAGAAATCAAATAACCAATGAGTTCATTTCTTGATTCTAAAACTTTTGTTCTTATCATCAATGTGTCATAGTTAGTAAACAAGAAATAAAGTAGCCAATGAGTAAACAAACTTATGGATTCTAAAACTTTTGTTCTTCCAATCAATGCATCATAGTTAGCTAATGAGAAATCAAGTAGCAATTGAGTTAACTTCTAGATTCTAAAACTTTCGTTCTTCCCATCAATGTGACGTAGTCGGAGATAGATGTCGCAGCCAATCCCTTGCATTGATTGTATATCGAGGGTGCCACCCAGGTATTCAGCATAGGCGCGAGACGCAGGTAATCCAAAACCATACCTAGGGGAGAAGAAATAATATACATTATTTACATGATCACTGAAGTATAGGTCTGTTGTCGACCCAATTAACAAGGATATAACACAACACTGCTCCAATCAGAAAATATATAGAACACTGTTTGCAGTATAATACATCTCAGGGAGTCGCAGCCTGTGTAATTTGTTTGTTTGTTTTCCTATTTGGTTAAGGTTTTATCCCATACGTAAAGAGACACAATCACCCAAAATTGGTATTTTTGTGTTATTAAAGAATCAAATGAGTTATACTTACTTTTCCCAAGAAGCATTTTGTTAATTCCACATTTTCAACCCCCCACTTTGTAGACTTAGTGGAAATTTAGAAGCAACTAAACATATAAAATTTAAATATTCTTCCAGAAAATTTAAATGATATATGCCAACCAAGCCAAGCATCTGGGTCACGCATTGAATAGATGCGTGAATGCGTGGGGGTCATTAGACGGCCACGCCCCTTCACAATTTGAACTGTTGAGTCATTACAAAGACGGTGAATATCAAAGGCTCTGAAGGCAAATTTATAAATGCTTGTTCTGCCCTCTTTACATCAAATTCAAAATATTACAGATTTTCTTTTGTCTCAAGCAAGCTAAATACCCATTGAATATTTTTTATTTTGATGAAATTGTTTTAGTAATTTTGGGCGACTATGTCTATCTAAGGTTATTTGACTCGTTTGAAGGAGTGCCAGCCAAATGGGTGAAACAAAATACTCTTGATGTACTTGGCAACCAATAAGACAAGATACACAAAGCAAACAGGACACCACCACGAAACAGCTACATGTATGTGCTGACCCACAGCTGAGAGAGCACCATGGCTTCCGCCACCCACCCTTCCTGTATATTTATTTGTTATACTTTGTAAATATCGTAATAACATGTACCAATACTAAGTCCTGAAAATCCCTGAAAAGTTCTTTTTTGTGAATGGTTTGTTTGTTTGATTAAGGTTTACGTTTAATATGTTGCTTAGGGGTATTTCACCGAGACAAGGGCAGGAAAATAAAAATGACACCACAAACAAAAACATTTTACTTCCTCATGCGCCTAACTCAGAGAGGATCAGGACATTAGAAGCTCTTGGCCAAAAAAGAACATTTTGTGAATGAACACGTTTTGATAGGGATAAGAAGGTTACTTCACTATTTACCAAAATATCAATTTATTAGATTATCAATTTATCAATTATTGTAAACAACATGTTAATAGGCTTATATATGTCAAATCAAACACGAGTGTTCCGAGAAATAGGCACCGTCTGCATTTGTGACAGACTGCAGCGATCCCTTGTGTGCTGCTAATGTTTTCAGCCAACACACAAATGCACACATTTTTTTGATTGACTCATTGTTTTGTGTTAAATGGGATGCTCGGGGGTAATTCACCTATACCATGTATACAGGACAGAACACTGGACACAACAAATTGGTTTCCAGGTGCCCCTTGGCTCTGAGAGCACCAAGGCATGAGAAAGTTCTCGCAAACAACCGGCAAGTTTAAATAGGAATACCTACCCGTACATCTTGCCTGGGGCTGGTCCTGTATGACCTGCATTTATGATATTCTCGAACATTCCCATCTCTGCGTTATCCTCTTCCATATTCGCCTCAGTGGAGAAATTATAGTTGAAGATATGAGGCTGTATTTTATGGTCGATGCCACCTCCACGGTCTTGAATTCTGGGGTTAATAAATACAAACATGGTTTTCAGGTAAGAAATACAATTAAGTTAAGAAAAATGAGAAAAATGAAAATGGAGAAGAATTACAGTTAAATTTGTTTGATTTGGGTTTTAATTCATACAAAAAGGTTATTTTGCTCATATGATGACATGTCAGCGCAATGGGTAAAGGAAACCGCTCTCTACATCACTGGCACCAGATCGTATCATAGGGAACAGGTAGTCAACCAATGCCAACAGTCTGTTTGAATTGCTGTAGTTTCACAGCCAGCCAATCACCTCTTGAACATGATAGGTGCTGATTATCGATTCGTCCTGTAATGTATTGTTTGTTCCTTTAGTTTCTTTTAAAAATGTTATTTATAATTAGTGTATCTGGCACTGTGAATTTTGGTTTCAATGTAATTAAAGAATTAAAGTGGACATACCTGATGATGAAATCTACATCGTTATTCGCCATGGTAACAACAACTGAAGGTAAACTAGACATGTGATCATGATGGGTCTCAACAATAGCTCTGAAACATGGACAATTATAAAATGTAGATTTTAAACAATAGCTCTGAAACATAGAAAATTTTAAAATTAAGATTATAGAGATTTTTTTACACTGTGGTTAATATTTATAAAGGTGCTAAACCGTATGTTAAAAATCGAATTTTTTGCAAAAATAAAATACATTTGAAAGCAAGCTAAAATGCTTTGTTAGTTTTATTGTGGTTTTACACTATCCTATTTTTCTTAAGATTTCAACAGAATTTTCTATAAGTATATCTCATAATGCCTCAGATGGTAATGTTGATTAAAAATATTGACAGGCAAAGAAAAGATTTACTAACCAGGAAAGTGCTTAGTAACTAGATTATCGAGAGCTTCACAAGGGTCCATAGATCACAGACAGACATGTGTATTAGACGACAGAACTGGTTTCATAGAGACCGGCTTAGCATTTCATGTAGACCTACAGTGTAACCATGCTATAGTTCGTCACGGTATACAGCTTAACAGGGGGTAGATGGCCCATACGATGATCTGTGCCACCAGTTGAAAGCTCCTGTGATCGAATTCTTAAGAAAAATACGGTATACTTCAGGGTATATTTTAATGGAGTGTCCGCTCAATGGTTGAACGACACCACACTCAATGTCACTGGTAATAAACTGTAAAACCCTGGACAAAAAATAACATGACCCCACAACAAGTTGGTTACATGTACATGATGCTGCTCAGCTACCAGCAAAACCAAAAATGATGAAAGGACCATCCAAGTCTTAATTTCAAATAAATGTCCATGTGAGCAAAAATGACACCAGTTGTTGTTTGTTTGATTAGTGTTTAACATTGTACTCAAGGGTATTTCGCTTACATGATGACGGATTCTTCTCTTCTTACACTCTACTACTTAATATGGTGAAAAACATTCGTAAAGAAACTAAGTGGTATATGGAAGGAGGATCAGCAGTCAGACACACTAACCACTGAGCCACATAGGGGGCTGCAACACCAGTTGAACTTAAGAGAAGCATAGGACTAATACCTGAAGGAGTTTTTGAGCAGCTCTGTGAGAATATAATCCAGAGGTGGCTGGATGTAGGGGAACGTGGCCGTCAGGTGACCATTGAGACGGACATTTGGAGCATGGCCATACTTAGCTTCACATACACTCCTGTCAAAAAAAAAGTTAAAACAATACAATAAGTTGGATATTATTAAGGCATTTTATGTCTCTTTCTTCTGTTTGTTTTTAAGAGCAGAAGTACTTAGGGTTATATCAATCATTTGACCAATTTGGCATGCAACTAACAACAATGACCAGATACCAGCTAATCAAAGAATGGCTGCGATGCACAGCTCAGGAATATGACAAAGTGCACACCACTGTAAATCAGATACAGCTTGAAAAGCACAAAGAACTGACCAAAAACCATCTGGTTTATGAAATAAAATATATGCAACAAGATTTCATGGCATGATCTTTAACTCTTTGTCCCCTGTTGATGCTATACAATGCCTCAGACTGACTACTGCAAAGTTTTTCCGCCTGTCCCACGCCTAATTTTGTTATTTTCTTTGGACTGTATTTCTGTAGGGGGAGGGGCAGCCTAGCAAGCACTATATATATTTCATAGAGGCATCAACAGGGGGAGGCAAGGAAAGCCTGTATGGGGCAAATAGTTAATAATTGGTGGAATAATTATCTACAGAATTGCTACCAGTTGCTTGTTATTATTTTAACACATACATGTAGGCAGCGTTTGAATCACAAACTCTTATGACACTAGAATCTCATATAAAGCGTTCTAACTCCTGCTGTCAGAACGCAAAGGACTAGAGAGAATTTTTGTATGTATTTTCAGGCCTCGCAATTTGATTGATTGATTGGGGTTTAACACAGTGCTCAGGGGTATTTCACCTATATGAAGGTGTGCCAGCCCAATGGTTGAAAGAAATCACCCATGACATCGATCACTGGCAACATAAAAGACGAGACAGGACAAGGACAGAAAAAAACAAAAAACAATTATGCTTCCTGATGTCCCTTAGCTCAAACAGAACTGGGACATCAGGAAGCTCCTGCCCAACCACCTGCCCTTGCAATCTAAGGACATGGCCTGCTAGGGTAAAAGAATAAGACTGAGCTCCTCAAATCATATATGCAAGGCCTGCCTTTTATTTGTCATTATTTGACCTAATTACATAAGAAGTGCCTTTCTGTTCATATTTATTGCACAATTTCATCAAAAATATATAAAGTATAAGCTTAATACTTTAATAATAAACTGTGACAAGAATAAATAAACACAAAAATGTGTACGACTCTTTTACAAGCATTGATTTTTTGGCAAGGAAAAGGGGTTAATATTTAGTGAATAGATTGTTCGATTGCTTGGTGTTTAATGTCGTCCC
>JAVFBY010290979.1:0-10333 GCA_034781015.1 Tonicella lineata
TAAATACTTTATTTCTTTTTCAAACTTTTTGCATTATCAAGATTATGAAAAGAAGATTTCAGAAAAGTAAAAAAAAGGCAAAATTTTCCTACTGACAGGCCGCAGAGTCCTTAACTGTTCAAAGTAAATATCAAGCAGCTGGAAAACTGTTGATATGCCAGGCAGACAACCATAGTGATACGATGCTATATCGATTCATATGAAGTCATAGACGAATTTAAAAATAATACGTTCATAAGATTTACTCATATAGGTCAAAGTAGAAATAGAACAGTAATTACTGACTGGTGCAGGATCATCTGATTTGAATTTAAATGGCACATTAGCTGTTTTCCGCTATGTAGGGTATGTGTACGTTTGTACAGAATAATCAAATAATTTTGCAATTTGATTCTGTTTAACAACATGAAGTGACAGGATCATCAGAAAATTAGTTGTTTGCGTTATTTCAGAATCTTTAAAATAATGCATATTTTACCAATTAAAAAAAAACAGCTTAAAATTTTCGCCAATCTCACTGATAATGTTGCTGATCAAGTGGAGGTTTACAAAAAACAAAATAACACGGGAAACTGAATTTTCTGGCAGAATATTTAAATGATGGTGTGTCAGACGGCTCATGCAGTCGGCTGTCAGTTATCGGGGTTGCACATTGTTATTCAGGCGTGCCCATATCTGTCACTCGGAAGTCCTGTCATGGTCTACGCACATGATCTCGGACGCCATAAGATCATCGCCATTTAAACCGGAACTTTCTCCTAGCACGTGAAAAAAGAAGTCCGCGTTTTGCAGCTATGTAATCAAAAATGACTCCCAACATAACACTCAAAACTCCCGTAAAGGTAATTCCAACAGGGCAGTGCGTTTTTTTTTTTGTATAGCATCCAAGGTTTTATTCACGTCTGAGGAAAGTCTGCATATGGCGGTAAATAGGCTACCGGCGAACAAAATGTACCATTTTGATACACACTCATGCACCTAGCTCGGCCGATCTTACTGATGACAGTTTAATAACGCGAAATCTCGCGAGGTTTGGCTGATTACATGTATGTGGCTGTGGCAAAGCTTCTCCTTTCTAAATGATTTTAAAGTACGAAAAATCTCAAACTTTTTAAAAAAAAAAATGGTGTTTAGCGTCATACTCAATGGTATTTCAATATATGGCGAAACCTCGGGAAAAGACCACGCATTGAAAATTATCAAATTCCTAATAAAACTAACATTGACAATGAACGATGCATAACAATAAATAAATAAAAGCATAATAAACCATTTATAAAATGAACAGTATATAAACGATTTTTATCAAAAGTTTTTTTATTTACAAATGAAAGAAAAAAAAAGATTTAAATTAAATTACCTTTAATTTTATTTAAAGCCTTACCTTGGATATTTTTTTTCTTTTCAGTTCTTGAGAAAAAGGTTGTTATTTTCTTGAGTCTAAGCTGACGAAAGAGGTAGATACTTTGTGATTATTGCGTATATGTAGAGACACAGAAGTCTACCACGTGACAAAAATACGGCACGTGACGTTAAGTGCAAAGGCGGGATTTATACCCGTGTTAGTGTTAAATTACAAAACGCCCACTCATATCGTATTAGATCTACCACAAGGGGGTGTCATACTATTACTGCGTGATTTGCCTTCTCCGAGATCTTCGTGAACAATACTAGGATAATGCGTAGCCTTTCCTCCAAATCCTGGGGGGCGGGTGGTTTTCGGCGATTTACTCATAAAGAAAAAGTGATTAGAATTTGGTCCATCTTTCCGCGCAAAAGTGGTTAAAAAAAGTTTTAATTTGACCAAATATACAAAATAGTTCACTTTAGTGACAAAAAAGCGCCATTGCATGGAGTATCAATATAAATCTATGTATCCATATATAGATTATTGCGCAACGGAAATAGTTCGGTTGTCGCAGTGTATTGAGAGTAGTCTCCCTTGTTCTTGGATTTTTCAAGATGGCTCGTATATATCTGAGTGTCGCTATCTAGCGCGCTAGCTAGCTCAGGGGTGAAAACTCTGTTGAGTATGGGTATTCCCCTCTCTGTGGTTACTGTGGAAGCTGTGACCTGAATAAAGTGGCAGAAATGGAGTATTTTGATGCCGTCTATCAAAATCCACGCTTGGCATATATGACCATTTTAGGACATTTTGAGCGGCAGTCAACGTGTTAATAGTTAGATCAATTGAGACGTTGCGATCCATTCTACCATTGCGAATTTGTTCATTTGAAGGCGGTTTCCCCTTTGATACACCTGTGCGCATCAGTCGTAATAATTTACAAGACAGGGCTATGACATCTGAATAAGCGCCGTTATTGCTCCTTATCCCACGAATTTGTTCGCAGTGACCACACATTACTTACTTAACAAACCAAATTTGTGGGGCTTATTTTGTGACTTTAACAATCTATGTCAGCAATCGTTCCTGTAGTTTTAAGATGACGAAATGGCAATATAAAGTGATACAATGCTCACTCGTATCTGGTGGCACTCTTAATTAAACTACTAAAATTTGTTTAAATTTACTTAGCTTTTCCCTTAAATATGCATTGCCGCCTATTGTATTCGATTAGACTAAACGGTTTTTGGGGCATTTGAATCCTGTGTACGTAAGCTATTTTCGACACCAGGTGATACTTTGTTAAACCAATTAATTTATGGTTGGAGATGAATGTAATCAAGTAGGCGCGTAGCGTAAGAAATGTTCCTAAAAATTGCCTGGGCGTAAATGTATGGTAACGTTTATTCTACAAATAAAACAAGCTGGTAGGCGCCGAATGTCCAAGCGACCCCCAGTCCTTGTTGACAGTAACCCGCTGTGATTTTGTTTCTGATAAATTAAAGAATGAAGGCCTTTGTAAATGCTTATTATTTGGTAATTCAAACCGAAAAGATTCTGGAGTCAGCTTATACTTCTGACGACACATACTGTATGTAACAATTGTCAATATTGCAACCCAATGAAATTGAATATATTTATAGCTGATATGAGCTTCATAAGGCTGGAATTATTACTTATGTGATCGGTCTACTCACATACGACTTCGTGTCGGGATATGCTATTCTTTTGTGATTTTTTTTTAAATCGACAAAACATATTTTAGCCAAAAGGAAACATGTTCTCTGTACTAAATCCTGACACATATTAGGACATTAGTATAAAAACTAAACTTATTCACCCAACGTAAATTGTAACCATTCATTGCAATTTGCGTGTTTGTGTATTGTTTCATTTCTTCTGGAAACAGAAAAAACGATTACAGAACATGATGTACAGAACGCTTTGCTGTTTTATGATGTATCGATTTGGCGTTCGTTGTGGACATTTCAACTATTAACCCGTCATGATTTTGTTCCTGACAAATTACAGGTCGTCATGTCTTACAATCAATTAACATGGTTTATGAAACATTTGTTGTAAGGTGGTTGGAATATAGGTCTATGTAAATTCTAATTATGTGGGAATTCAAAGGGAAACGATTCTGAAGTTAACTTATACTTCTGACGTCACTCGTGTATTATATTTTGGTAACCAGAGTCAATATTGCAATCCAATGAAATTGATTGATGATTGATGATTGATGGGGGGTTAACACCGTGCTCAGGGCTATTTCACCTAAATGATGGCGTGCCATGCAGCCCCATGGGTGGAGAAAACCACGTCCACGTCACTGGCAACACGAAAGACGAGACAGAAAAAGGAGCAAAACACGACACCACAAAAAATGTACTTCCTGATGCCACTCAACTCCGAGAGCACCATGGCATCCGGAATCTCCCGCCCAACCTAGAGGGCTGGTATGAGCAGCATCAATTGAATCCTAACTTACATTGGTGCCATTGTATTGTAGACTTCTTGAAATCGAAAAAAATTATAATAATAGTTTTGCAAAAAGGAAATACGTTCTTTGTAATAAAACCTGACACATATCAAGATAGTAGTGTATAATCACATAATGTATTCCCTGAACGTACATTTTAAGAATTTGTTTTCCATTTGCGTGTTTGCGCACTGTGACATTTATTCTGGAAACAAAAAACAGCGATTACGGAAAATGTACAGAGCTCTTTAGTGTTTTGTGATGTATTGATTTGGCGTCCCTTGTGGACAGTTTCAAATATTAACGATGAAAACCGTTATGACATTGACAAGACTGACTGTAATTAATGTCACTCTGATGTTTTTTTTGTCGTATATCAACCTGTATAGCCCTTTTTTTCTCATTTAAAACGACAGCAACATTAGTCTGATGGAATTTGGATTACATCTACACTAGCCTGATGACATTTGGACTACATCTATAAAGAAAAATATCCAGTTTTCAGATTAGAACATTAGTGAAACGGAGAGCATTTAAAAGGAAGCTAATATATGACCTTAAAATCTGCATTGGTGGGCTTGCATTTTAAGCTGTATGAATCACCAAAGCTTTATTATAAATTTAGCTTTCCTTAATTGTTAACCCGTTACCTTATTAGTTGGCCAAATTATATATAAACTACTACTATACGAGAAGTCGCTTACATTGTCTTGAAACACATACTGAGTTTTACAAAACTGCTTCAATGCTCTTAAAAAACTGTTCATTCAGCAAGAATTGATAACAAGTACAGTTTGCAGAATCAATAAATTAGTCAAATACTCTATATGTTGAACTTGCTTGTGTCCTTACAAGGGAAGTTTAAGTGCACATGCCGACAGAATATTTAAAGTCTGTCATCTCTGGTCGATTGAAAATATAACCATTATTAGTATTATTTTATTCTACACAGAGACCCTGAATCATGTGAATGCGATTCTACTAGAACCATAAATCGTCAATGTGAACATGACAACGTTACGGAACCTTCCTTATGTGAACGTCTATTTCAATTAAAAACATGTCTGGAACTTTCCACAGACGCACTTTAAACCCATTAGACAAGGGAAACAATTTAGTCTTCATCTTTATCGTCAACTCTACCATCTATGAGGTAATTAGAATCACGCAACTAAAACACAGTCATAGTACAAGAGTCAAGAAATATAAATCAATATAGTAATTGGAAGCAATAATGCGTCTGATAATTCGTGATAAGCCTCAATCAAAAACGGTCTCCCTTAAGTGTTTGATGTAAGCTTTCTTTCCTTACTGCTGTTCCCCTTCAATTGAAAAGGAGAAAATTGGTTTGAACAAAATGACATTAGATTCCCGGGAACTGTTTAATACGTTCCGTAAAGACCATTACATTTTGAACTTAATTTTGATGTTCTTCATTGCGTCCTTTACTCCTTATCACGACAATAACTATTTGTAACAACCGACTATATAGGACAAACGAAAGACGGGAAGTACTTTATACTTTCCTTAATCTCAGGTCCCACAGCTGAGAATTTTTTGACAGTTCTCTATTTTCAAAATAATTATTTGGGGTGAGTTGAGACTTTGATAGGTTGTTGCGATTCTTTTGTGGTGTGCAAAACATTCGCCAAACATTTAGTTTATCTTGCATTTGGTTCTAGTTCTTAATATTTCTTATATCATTCGTACGAGGGCGCATTTGGTCGACCTAAATCGACACAATTCTACTCATCATGCGTTGCGATTTGACTTTTATTTTCATTCGTTTTGGAATGAACATATCCTAGGGTTATTTTTTTTTGTTTGCATGTCGTAGGCACTGAAGGCTAATTATTTGTATAAAATCGTCTTATTCTCCATAAGTACCGTCACAGCGGGACCGAGGCATTATGGACTAACTTCATTTTGAAGAAACACTAATGCGAGTGAGTAAATCATATCAATCAATAGTATAGAGCCGTAGCCATGATGATGTAAAGCTAACCTTTACTATCACAAAGAAGTCAAATCCCTTATCTGCATTAAAGTTTAAGTTCACTTACTGGGCACTACTGGTTGTATTCATTCATGCAATGAAGCTTTCACGTCGAATTCTGTGAAGCACATAGTCAAGACTTTAATATTAGCTATTACGTCACTCAGCACAGCCTATACTTAAATAAATAGGTCGCTGGATCTGTAACACTGAGATATAAGCCTGCACAGCCACGTGACCGTAAAGTCACAGTTGCACAACATGGCAGCTGCCAGCAAGGCGAAATCGTTTTTCTCGTTCGCGGATTTATAAAAATTTAAATAATTGATTCCTCGGCATCAATTATTACACCGCGATTAATGCATTTACATATAATATATATATATGCTAAGTTGTCTTTCGTTGACCTTCTGTGAATATACATGTCATGGTTTAAATGTTCACGGTAGTTACCTGAATGACTTTATGTCATACAAAACCCTTCTTAAAATACTGCCTTTGTCCTAAGTATAAATCGCTAGTAATTTTTTCATTGTTAGACTAAAATAGCAAAATCTGCGATCAATACAATTATACCGAGATGAACTTTTTTTTACTAAACCAGATTCGCAAGACGCCACATCACGAATACAACTTCCCGGAAATGTCTAGCTTGTTGACCCTGTGCTATCTATTTTTTTTATTTCTACAGAGAAGAGAAAGCACGGATTATGATAGTCAGCAAACAATATAGTTGACAAAGCAGAGTTTAAACAGTCGGTACATTGTTTAACGATTCCAAAGATATGCTATCACAACGGATAAGCATGTTACAATGACAGGCAAAAAGTACAAGAACCGACATATCGGCAGCTAATTGTTTCCTGTTTTTCATATCTTAACTCAGATTGGCTTTTTTGTATCGCCGAAATCCACTTGGCTGGCATGTACGGTAAATAAAGTGTTTGAAATTGTGACGCATTAAATAAAACAGCCATCAGATCTTAATAGACACGTTAAAACGTTTTGTGTGAAAACAGAAACATTTTAAAAAAAAACACAAATTAAACCATCGCTTTTTTTAAATGGATAACCACATGCTTTTTTTTTTAATATTGAAAACAAACGTTTTTTGTGCTGCATTTGCAGTTTATATCTCAAGACACTTTGTTCCAGATTAAAACGCATTACGTTTCAGACGCTTAATAAACGTGTAATATGTTTTCAAAACGCTGCCTGAAGGAGATTATACAGAAAAGTTAGCAGACAGCAGAAAAAGCAATATGGTGGACAAAAGATCCCTTTGTGCTGCACAGAATAAGGCAAAGCGAAAATCAGTATGCATCTGTAACAAGGCCTCTTTTCTACTTTACCATTTTTAGGATAAAAAAGATCTCAAAATTAAATAAAGTTTGTATTCCTCATATCTTTAGCCACTTGTTTTTGTTTTTGTTTTTACTTTTATAAATGTTTCTTATTTTGGGGTATTTTCGGTGTGCTTTCGAGCATTCTTTTCAAAACCACGGTTTAACAAGTTTTTCCTTTTTTATTTTGTAGAATGTTTTGCCTAAGGTATTTTCAAAACTTTTCTGAAATTTGATATGTTATAGAGTTGACATCATTTGCTGTTAGAGTATCTGGTTTGAGATTGCTTATTTGAATTCCTTAAACACACATTTTTCTGCATTTTTTCAGACGATTTTGTTTTATTAAAGACCGCATTAATTATCATAACATGACTATGCAGAGTCATTTTGTATCACTAACATTACAGGTAATAAACCAGGTTTGGTTGGAAATCTCGTCTGTCGCCTTGACAATGCATGGAAGCCTCTGAAGATGGATTAAAAAAAACACCCACAGAACAAGTCTATTCCATGAACACCTTTTACTCGTTGTTATTTGTGGTCGATGTAACTCACACAACTGTCTGGCATACCACACGCAGCAACATTACATGATTTTTAAAGACCTGGTTGTGCATGTCTATCGAATTACGGCTGTATGGGTTGGGATTATACTTAAATTGGTGATAGATAATCTCACAGCGTGAAACGAAGCCTTTACTGGCTTTTTTGATTGTCAAATCAACAAAATGTGCAATGGAATATGCAATGGGAATGATGCATAAGTTAGAAAAAATGTAACTGAAGGATAGTTTTCTAACTATAATGAATGTTGGGAGTAAGCCAGTCGGACATGGAGGAGGCAGAACACCCATTACCACGGAGCTAGGGATTAAACCGGATGCACTGAATGTGGTTGTTATTTTAAAAAGTATTTTTAGGTCCTAATAAAGCATGACATGGTTATATACATTTTTCCTTATTATGTGATGTATGTCCATGAAATTGAGAATAATTCACAGAATAACTTTTCAATCTGCCACAAAACCACCAAAGTTCTAAATACCATCAAGTTTATCATATTTTGCTCCAAATCGCCTATCTCCGGCATCCGTCCCCTCCGATTTAGGCTTTAGTGTAATGAATGACCATTTAAAGGACCATTTGCGTCATTATTGGTGGTACAGACAACTTCCGTCTCGTGTAGATAAATGTATTCAATATAACAAAGTGCATAACAAACCAATAAACGTCAATATCGAGAACTAACAACAAAGAGCTTTAGGTGAACTTGCCAGAGCAAGACCGTGTAATCCGCATTAATTGTCAACTACACGTTACTAGCGCATTTTTAGTTTTTATATTACATTCCTACCGTATCGCCATAGCGTTGCTACATAGAACCCTTTGCACTTTATGCAGGGTGCATAGACATCAATAGAAACAGTTTTCCCTATCAGTGGTCTTTTGGCAACAAGAAGTTCTCCTTTGCCGTCAACAAGCACTCTTCTATTCTAATAGAAATTATCTAGTTGTCGCCGCCTCTCGATATGATGAAGCATAGATTTTAAATTGTTCGGCATAAGTTAACGCTTTGGCGATTTCGGAGACTACATTTATAATTAATAACTCTCAAACGTAAACGATTATTAACATGTGTAAAACGGTACAAAACACATTTTTAACACCCCAAACAATATTTAAACTTGTGATCAAGAGACTGTAAATGCGATAGAAAAAAGTTGTTTCAGAATGTGAACCTGAAGTATGAAACCAGCTACTGTCACACATCAACGGCATCGAAGCTCAAGTTAACACGGATTGACGAAGAAGCCATGTCTAGCGGGAAATAGGGGAAGCTCAGATAACTTGAATTGAATGTGGAATCACGGGTAATCGATAAAGCACATGTTTACAAAATAAAGCTATTTGCCACGGGAAAGATGTCCTATAATATATTACTTATGGAAAAGGTACATGCGAATTTCATATAGTGGGAAAGGACGTAAGGTTTGGACGAATTTCCCCATAACTCTCCAGTCGATTCGACCCATAATTCTTTAGTCGATTCGTACAAACGGAAAGTGTGCGAACCCAACGAAACTCAGATGCTGCGCAATCTACATCACTAGACACGTATATTGGCTCTAAAAAAAAAAATGTCTCACTTATTTACAGACAAAGTTCGGCGTACAACGTGATGTATCATTAACAGCCCTTGCTGACGATCTCTTTAATGGTTTCGTATAGTGTGATCGTAAATAATCAAGTTCAGTTCGTACTGATCGTGCTTTGATTGTAATCATCGCAAAAAAAATACACTGCGATCTCAACACTAATTGTAAAGTTCGTTGGACGCTTTTCGGGAAACGTGCCTAATTTGACTTGACACAGCTGAGATGGTACAACAATTAACTCCACGAGTTGAATGCGAACTCAGAACGATTAACACGAGAACATCACGACGAACTTGAGCCCAAAACGATTAATCAAGAGCACAACAGGTGCTCATCATGGTTGATGCCAGAGGATTTTGTAACAAATTTTGAATATGCTGAAAAAAAATCGGCTGACCACTCATTAACCTTTTTGTGAATCCCGATGTACGACGAACTTATAGTAAGAGCTTTATGGGTAGTTTATAGCTTCTTGGTTTTAGTATTTTTATTTTCTTAAGAAGGCGAAGCTCAGTTAGATAACCGTATATAGTGTGCCCCACTACAAAAGTGACATTACATTGAACATGGCTGGTAGAAAATCAATACAAAGTGATAGAAACGGCAATGTTTGATTATGTGAAGTAGATGGTTTTTGGTGTTAACAAAGAGGGCCGATGCAGCTGGAAAGCGGCAATACTTCTAAATATAGAGTAGAATCTTTTCGTATTTACGATACAAATATGTACAGCTTTAGAAAATGTTGTATTAGTCGAATTGTTGATGGAGTGACATTCAAACAGTAATAATGAATCTTAAATCTATCCCCCGTATCCAAACAACAGTATACCATATAATCAAAACAGTTCTTTGGCTTGTATATTTTTACCCCGTGGTGAACGGGGTCTACAACTCACTCACTCTCTTGTTGGCGATTTTGTTGTTGTTGTTCTTCTTGTTGTTGTTGTTGATGTAACACTAACTAAATGGACTATTTCTCTGTCAATAATGTTAGGATTGTTCTGAAAA
>JAVFBY010291090.1:0-17080 GCA_034781015.1 Tonicella lineata
TTCACATTTTCGACTTCTTCTCAAGAACTACTTGGCCAAATTTGATCAAACTTAATACAAATGATCAGTAGGGGAAGGGATTCAGATCCGTTTATATGGACTCTTCGGGCCCCTTATTGGGGTCACACTGGGTCAAGAAAGGTCAAATTATGGTCAATCTTAAAAAATCTTCTTCTGAAGTAAAATGCTACATGTAAAGCTTAGCTGTTTGTATATTTAGACACCTGAAGACTTGTAATATATGGTTCCTTATGGGGGTAAACTTGGCAAGCATGACCCCTAGCAACAGAGCACTAAGATTTACTCAAATCAGGGAGTATTCTCCCATTTGACCTTTTAATTTTTTTACCTCTTTTTCAAAGCAGTGTTATAATATAATAACACCAGCATCTCTATGTCCAAACTCATGTGAGCGCCTAAAGGCCTATTGGGCCTCTTGTTTTCTAATAATACTCCATTTTATTTTTTAAAGTGTCACTTTTACAGATGCCATGAGACCCTAGGTCTAACCCTGTATAAATAAAAACCTGCCAAATTCACTACAAAGAGTCAAAGTGGGATCTAATGCCAGTGTGATTTTCTTCACAAATAGCCCATTCTCTGAAGTGATTTTATTTCCTGTATTCAACAGGTGGTTTAGCGGGATCTTCCCTAGGCCCTGTTGTCTCTGAACTAAGAGGCATTAGGAAAAAGATTTTTCGGGTTGTTGTTTTTTTGTGGTGTCATGTTTTTCTGTTTTTCCTGTCCTTTTCCTCTCGTCTTATACATGTTTGTGACCTCAAGGATTTTTTCCGTCATATAGTTGAAATACCCCAGAGGTGTGAAACACTTTACCAGTGGATAGCCCAAGCCTTAGGCGTGTTCAGGGGACCGAGCTTATGAACGACAATCCTAGCCAGTTGTATTTTGAGCGATCACCGAGCCAAGTGATCGAGCAGTAGCCAAAAGCATTTGGTCAGCGAAAGGAAGATAAATGAGATACATGTAGCACGTCTTGACACAGCCGTCCATTTTGTAACCATAAAGTACCATCTAGCGTTTCAATGCAGATTAGAGCTTGGGAACAAAAACCCTTCAATGTCAAACTTTCAATTACGTGCTTTCAATTATTACCAAAAAGAGGAAGCCCCTTTTATGGAAAAAAAAATTTCTTGGAAATCTGTGTGACTGTGAATAGTTTGACAATAAATAATAAATAGGAAGTCAATCTAAGCACAATACCA
This sequence comes from Tonicella lineata, assembly GCA_034781015.1. Lineage (NCBI taxonomy): Eukaryota > Metazoa > Mollusca > Polyplacophora > Chitonida > Mopaliidae > Tonicella > Tonicella lineata. Next base: position 1,224 of record JAVFBY010291090.1, read on the forward strand.
TTTGATAGTCAAAATTTGTGAAAAATGCATTGCTCTTTTGTTGTCATGTAGGTCGTATGTATTCTTACAGCTGTAATTTGCTGGATGACGACCGCATAATTACATCTGCTTTGATGTATATTCGACTTCTTTGTGATAACTATGGCCTTAATTATATACCGGCAAAGGTGTTAATCAAATGACAGCCGTCATGTTATCTTTCGATAACGGGGCGAAAGATAACATGATGGCTCGTAAATATTAGCAGGGGAGATAACTTTATCTTTGAACATGTTTTTTGGCGTGAATGACATTTAAAATTGAGGCATTTTAATGACCTTAATATTTTCTTTGTGTGACATTTACCACATGCTATCTTGACTGTAATGAAAATGGTCAGAAAATCTAACAAGATGACTTGTACAACAATTTGACCCATAAGGGCCAGACATTTAATCTGATATCGTTTTTTAAGCCAGGCCACATTTAGCACATTAGACTGCTGAACTCGCTTCACTGCACCACACCCGTTTAAGGGTACCTGTCAGCCTGGTTTATAAGAAAAGTTTTTGGGTTGACTGCAGAGATTGTATGATAGTTTTTACTCTTCCAGCTTTTACAACGTTTATTCTCCGTTTTCCACTAAACACGACAATACAAAGTCGTCAATTAGGTGAAATAACCCTGAGTATGACATCAAACACAAAACAAACAATATTCCTCAATAGCCGTTGCTGTGTTACAGATTTCAGGTATTTGGTGATTTATTTGATGAAGCCATTAAACTGGGACTGACAGCCATTCAGACTCAACACCCTGGATTCTACTATCAACAGGCCGCTAACCACGCCATTGCTAGAAAACAACTATGTAGAGGCCTCTGCCATGTAAGTGTTACATATGACAATATTTTGGAAGCTGTCCAAAAGAGAAGACACGTCCTTTGTCCTGAGTGGCTATGTCCAGGTTTCACTGAATAAGATATTAGCCTGTTAATTTACAAATACAATGTTTCACCACTGTGGGGCTTAAAGTGAGAAATTACTATGTGGATCAGCTCACACTGATTGTGCAGTTATACTGATGATATGAATATGTTACAGGGTTTTATAATTAACCTGATGACTATTTTTCTCCCTCCCTGCAGTCACTGACCACGCCCCTCAACCCTGACCCCCTGGAGAATCTTTCCAACCTGGATTACTATGGACAGAGACCATGGAGACAGGGACAACAAAGTAAGATAGTCTGTTTCATTTTGCATTTTGCACTCCCCTCTGGGGTAAAACGGTATGTTTTGAATGGTGGACATATTGCCTACTCTTGAGGAACAGTAAGTTTTCAACATGCAGAACATTTATATAATGTTTCACATTTCTGTTGTGTAGCGTTTATTTACTGTGTATACACGTTGGTGGTTGTGTGGGAGCTTCCTGATGCCCAAGTTCTGTTTGAGCTAAGGGACATCAGGAAGCATAAATTTTTGTGTGTTTTTTTTCCTGTTCTTGTCCTGTCTTGTCTTTTATGTTCCCAGTGATGTCAATTGGTGGTTTCCTCCACCCATGGGGCTGGCAGGACATCATGTGGGTGAAACACCTCTGAGCACGGCATTAAACCCCAATCAATCAATCAATCAATCATTTTGCACAAAGATAAATTTAGTAAGCCTGTGTCATTTGAGAGAGTGCGTTGATTTGAAATACATCTTCTCCACAACAAAGTTCATCAGTTCATCATAAGCTGCACAAGAAAATATCTGTATGGGGGGGAAGATATGATTTCTTTGAAAACACAAATAAAGCCAAATTCTTACTTTCACAAATAATATTATAGCTGCTGTAATTGATTGTATACCATATTAAATGACAGGATCAACTGGGGTGCCAGAAAGTTTTAGAACAAATGCTTTGTCTAGTTTACTTATTTCCCCTGGCACGGTCATCATGATAATGAAATAACTGTAATACTGTAAAATAAGTGAAATATCCTAATAAAGTATGGTGAAAAATCTTAAGGAAACAAACCAAATATCATTTAAAAATTTAAAGAGATATGACTAAAAACATATCTATGTGTGCGATCAGGTATAGAGCCGTCGGATCAACAGCGGGAGAAGGACGGGATCCTAGCTCTTCACAACCAAGAACTACAGGTCGATCATTCGGTAAGTTTCTAAATTACTCTTTGGATATTTTTTTTACAATTCTGACTGGACTGACTGTTTCAATTCATGTATTATTTCTGACTGGACTTTTGTGTTACAATTTTTGTAAGGATTAGATTTTGTTTTCATGCTTTAATTTCTAAGTCTTTTGATTAATTATTGATGAGGTTGGTGTACGGTCATGATGTTTTTCTATGTCTATAGTGGTTGATAATTCCCCTACTAAGCAGTGCTGTGGCTCAGTTCAAGAAATACAAGTCAGCCCGAATGAAGAGATACCTCAGTGAGTAAATTCAATTCTTAAACTACAACCCAAAATCCCAACCCAATAATTAGAGGTTATCCAGCGCAGCCTGTAATGACAAATTTCAAAATCACAAGCCTCCTGTGAGTGAATTTGAAAATTAACCAATGAGAATTCCTAATACCCTGGACCACACATTTCAAGCTGCTCAGTGGAGCTGCTTAGGTATGGGTTTTTCTCTCGTTTTTCCCCAACCATATTAAGTAAAACAGAGTGAGAAGTGAAGAATCTGTTGTCGTGGGTAAGCTACTTGAATATGACATTGAACACCATTCAAACAATCAAACAAACAAATCCCGATACCCTGGTGCTCTCAGAGCTAAGTGGTTGGCTGAAATGTTAGAATCAAGTCATGATTTATGAAAATAAAAACTGGTAAATATAAACTCACTTTATTTTTTCCCATGGTGGTGTTACAATTATTTCTTTCAGTGGTTCTAATGGGAGAAGAATATTATCATGCCAGGGACTATTCTAAAGCTCTTACGTAAGTTTTTTTAATCCTCCCTCTGTGTATTTATATGTCTTGGGGTCAACCTGCCTTCTACTATTATTTTAATGATATCTCTTCCGCATTCTTATTTTTTTTATGCCTATTATTTGACATGTATATTATGATACAGGATTGTGCGTCCATCCGTACACTTTTTGGTTTCTGGACTTTTATTTAAAACAACTTGTGGAATTAGAATCAAAATCACATGAGTGTGTGTGTTCTATGTGACATGAGGTCGCTTGGGATTGATTTTGGCATATATCAGCCTGTTAGTGGCACCACCTGTTGACAAAAGTCTAAATTTGATTTATAACTTTAAAATCACACATCGCATTGTAGTCAAACGTGGTATAATGATGTATGGTATTGAGCTTGGTGTATGTGTGCTTAGCCTACAGGTGGAGCCACCAATTTAATTTAAAGTTTCCTACAAGAACTTGCCCAATTCTAATCAAACTTGGTGTGAATATTCCATTCAGTGGCGCCACTATCTTAATTTAGTTTCCAACAGTTTACTTGTAAGGAACTCATACAGGATTTAGCTTGGCCTTTGTCTGTCTGAAGGTGCCCCAACCTGGTATTAATCTAAATTTGATTTCTGGCTTTTAAACTAGAAAAACACTCATTGGATTATTATTTCACTTGATATGAATATTCCATGTGAAAAGATTTCACATGAATTAAGTTTGACACATGTTCGTCTAAAAGTTTACTAACCAATTTCATTACATTTTGTCAATTAATCAATCATTTTGGGTTTTTTCACCCTGAAAGTCTTATCATGCTCAGTTAAGCTCTTGTTTTATTTTATTTTGTCTCTGTAAAACTAATGTACATGTTATGTATTTCCAGTTTACTGAGTAAGGTTATGTGGGATTACAGACAGGAGAGATGGTGGCTGCTACTGACATCAATCCTTGAGACATCTCTCAAATGTGCTTACCTGGTGGCCAAGGTGCAGGATTATGTCGCCGTCTGCTTGGAGCTGATTGGACAGTGTATCCTTTATCAATGTCAAACAGTGGGGGCCAAGGCTTCGTCCAGAATCAGTGCTATACATGTATATACATGGTTTTCAGATGACTTCACACAACTACATAGTATATGCCATTGCCCGCCATTGGCCGCCATTGTTGGGGATACTGGTCATTAGTTAACAATGCTTTGCCTCACTTGAAACGTTAATCATAATGACGAATAGGCCTACACTCGTTTAGTTTTCGGTAGACACTTTTGATTTAATGATGGGAATAAGATATTCTATGTTTATGACCCTGTTATCGGCAAGTATAAGGGGAAAAAACGAAATAATTAGGGTTGTACTATAGTCTATACACGCTGTTTGCCCTCAAACATGGCGGCACTTTTGGTGTTTTGGTCGGCAAGTGCCCGTATGTGAAAACCATGTATACTTCAGATTTTTAGTGCTTATGTCTGTCCATTTCAGTTTGTTTCATTTATCTTTTGATGTACAGCGGCCTTCGGTCCTTTTGAGTGGAATAGTTATCAAGCAGAAAGAGTAAAATGCTAAATGTTCAAATGTTCATGCCACAGCATAGCTGAAATACCGCTGAATGTGGCGTAAAGCACCAATGAATCAATCATCCAGAATCCGTGAAGTATGCGTCCAAAAAACACATTTTGTCAAAAACTGCCTGTCCATTTCCTTTATTCCCCATGTGGCCATGTTAATTTTCAAAATTTGTGCCCGTCCAAACTTGATTTATGCGTCTCCGGATTAACCCCTGGTGAGGGGTTGGTGGAGCCCCTTGTGCCCGGGTGCTTCCTGAACTAAGACACAACACAAAGCAAAATTGTTGTTGTGTCTTGTATTATAAATTTGGCCAGTTAAGCTGTAATGTGATATTATTAAATATCAAAAACACAATATTGGCAGGTGAGAATATCCTTTTCAACGTACATGTATATTATCAGATAAAAATAAGGTTTTAATAACATTTCTGGTCATTTATATCCTTGACAATGTATAGATTCTACTTGTTCTGTTGAAGAGAAAACCCGAGTACAGATGAACTTGATTAGAGTCATGTCGGTCAGTATAACGTTTCTCATTGAATTAAGAAATAAAGTAGAGCTTTGTTGTCTATATGGTGCAATCAAGTGTTTTTGACGGGAGATTCCACAATTTGACATCCTAATAGTGGAACTCCCGTCAAAGACATTTGATAACAGCATACAGATAACAAAGCTATACTTTATTTATATTCTAAAAAATCACTAAAAGTGAATTGAAGCAGACAATCACGTGCTCTACTTTCACCCCAGTATTTTTTGTAAATTTAAAAAATCATTGCTTTGTTATAATATAGATTGTCCTAGATCAAGTTACATTGTTTTCCCTATGCCTGTAATGTTGGAATGAAAACAGATATTTTAGAATATAATATACACTATCATCCACCATTGGCATAATCTTTCTGTCACAGCTAAACACCAAGTAACTTTAAGCCATACTTAACTGTTTATGTGTAGAGTTGGGTGTATAATATTGTATCTCCATGGCGTAGTTGTTGCAATGAAGTGTATGATTTCGGCCCACATGACCTGCTCACCTAAGAGATTGTGGTTTGAATCTTTCTGGGGACTGCGTGTGAGTTGATATACATGTACCAGTAACTAGCAAGGTTCCTGGGTTTACCCAGTTTTTCTCCCACCATTATAGTATCCAATGAAATGTAATTAGGATTTTATCCTGTTAGTCTACCATCGGATAATAATCACTACTCATTTGGTTTGTAAACATAAACAAAGTCTAAGACCTTTATGGATGTAATGTCTTTTGGGTGGGTTAGGCTGCATTAGTGCTCAGTGTATAACCCTAAAGATGTAGATATTTGTTTTGGACAATATCAGGTCATGGTGACACTTTTACATGAGCATTTATCTACATGGAAGTGGAGATACTGAACAGATTTTGATACAAAAATGTTGAAATGCCTTTAGATTACCTGAATATTGGGGCTGCGAGATTCAGTAATAAAGCCCTAAGTAGGGACTCTAGTAGTTTAATTTGTGATTTTTGGGGACCTTTTGTAAGATGTTTGTCTATGTACCATCAAGGGCCGGTTGTTCGAAAGTGTATTTACTTTAAACCATTGTTGCATGACGTCATGTCGCAATGGAGTGTCTTTGTGACGTTGTTCATTTAAGCCTGGCTTAAAGTTAATACACTTTTGAACAATCCAGCCCATATTTATAAGGGAAATAACCTTTTGTTCTGTGACAAGAAACACCAAGAACACAAACAAGCCAATATATTATTTTTTGTACAAATGTAAATGTAGAGAAAAAAACTTTACATGCCTCCACTGGGGATCGAACGCAGGACTTTTGGTTAGCAGGGCCAAGACTCAACCAACTGAGGCCAACGATAGTGTGAGCCAAAATTTCACCGAAGTTAAGGCTGTCAATCTTTTTCTTTGTATGCACTGACACAGCAAGCATCTTTTGTTCTAGATATTATCCTCAAATGTGTTTATTGTTTATGTATATTGTCAAATATCTATATGTTACCAGGGAGCAACCCCTGAGCCTGAGCCCGGTTTAGAAGCCAGCTGTGTGGAGGAGGCCAGAGGGGTGTGGGGAGGTCTAACGGGCAAAGAGGATATCTTCTCCGTCGACATGCAAAATATCATCCCATTTGGTAATTGTATTTTTGAAATCGATGAAATGTAACCATGAAAAGGACATGCTTCCACCTAGAAAAGGTGGCTGGTAGACGAGAGCTACCTGTGCTTGAGGGCACACTTGCAACAAACTTCGTAAGTTTTTTACGAAAAAATTTAAGAAAAAATTCTTTGCCTATCCTATGACATGTTATGATATAACTTACAAAGTTTCATGAAAGTGTTTTTTTTTTTCGTAAGTAGCAAAAAAAAAGACTATCTTTCTTGCAAGCCTCTTGTTCTTCCTTTTTTTTCTCTTCTATATATGTTTATAAAATATTTAAGTTATTTTTTTTATTTTTTTTCAATAAAATTTATTATTAACAGCCCTTCCATAAACTATTTGATTACAGTTGAATGTAAAGCTCGATTCACAGCCGACACATTTACAGCTGATGGGGAAATCAGTATGGAGGTTTTCTTGAGGTAATAAACAACGTTACTATACACTCCTAGATCAAACCTAGAATGATTGGCAGTCATCAGTGACCTTTTTAAATTGCCAGTGGTTGGATGTAGCTTCCTGTCCTGGTCTGTTTTTGTCCTTGACAACCAATTTATCCTGCTCTGTCTCTGATGTTGCCAGTGTTGCCAAGGGGGTGGTTGGCGAAAGTTTCCGGATGCCCTGGCTTGTGCTCTAGAGTTTAAGGGGCATCAGGAAGTAGATTTTTTGTTTTTTTCCTTCTTTTTTTTCCCAATTTGTTTCTCTCGTCTTTCATGTTGCCAGTGAAGGGAACAGTGGTTTCCTCCACCCATAGGGCTGGCACACCGTCATAAAGGTGAAATACCCCTGAGTATGGCGTTAAACCCCTATCAATCAGTGTTGTCAAGGGTGGTTTCCTCCACCCATTTGATTGACACACCATCATATAGACCCAGCTCTATGACTTAGAGGTCAAGGTTAATACATTAACAGGTCAAATGAATAAGGAAAAGCCTTGTCCAGACTGTAATTATATATCCATTTAAGAATTTTGAGCACAAAGGCGCATGCCCTTTAAGTATAAAAAAATAAATTAAGATTTTGTGCCAATTTAGAATAGAATAATTCATTTATGGTTTGACATGTTGCCCGTGGGCATCAAGGAAACCCCTGGGGTATTATGGAAATTGGCATGAAGTTTGTGACTCATTATTGTGAAATCTCTCCCAGTTATTTAACTATTTGTAGTTTCATTTCAGAACTAGCTGTCAGTTCCCCCTCAGATTTGCCAAGCTCTCTGTAAATTTTGCCAACCAGGTAAGGCGGGTGGTGGGCAGGACCTTTCTGACGCCCTGGTGCTCTCGGAGTCAGTGGCATCAGGAAGTAGATTTTTTTTGCCCTGGAATATACCACTGAGAAAGATGTTAAACCCCTATCAATCAATCAGTCAAACCGGGGAAGTACTGGTAAAACTGTTGTGTAGAACATAACCTGTTTTGACTTTCTTTTTTTTTAAATTTTAACAAAAAACCTGTATTACCCTGTTAATGAACAGGTTTGTCATTTAAGTACCCTTGAGTATAACATAATAATTAACAAGAGGAAGTACATGAAGTTGGATGTAATTTGTCTGAACCAACAGCTGGGTATATCAACATCTCAATTGATAATATTGCTTGGGTAAGTTTTCTATCTTAATGTAAAAAATCTTTTGTAAACTGTAAATCTTATTTAAACTAACAGTTTTGCTAGGGTCCATACACGTTGCAGTTGTTTGAATCACTCCAGTTATGTAACAAGTGTTTTTGTCAATATTGTAGCAATATCTTCCTGTTTTACAGTTGTACAACCAGTATTGCGTGGTGACTGATGGACAGGGTATCTCTGCCGCATCAGAGGGGGAGGGAGGAAGTGCTGATCTATATTTAATTCCAGGTCAAACCAAAATCTACAACTTTACTTTCTTACCTCTAAAAGAAGATGTCTCTGGACAAGTGGAGGTAACTCAGCTATGTTCCTAAACTTTAGTCTCGTTCACACAATGCGTTTTGTCGCTACAACAATTCTTACGACTAGTCGAAAGACATAGAACATGTCATATGTGTTGTATTAGACTTAAAGAGCATGTTCCTTCATACGCTTTGATTCATTAGAATTGAACAAATCGTTTTTGACTAATCGCACCGTGTGAATGGGCCTTTAATAAAAAAATCGAAAGAGGCAAATGTATAAAGGAGCATTTGTACATCCTTGATTAAAACAGATAAGAGACATCTCAATTAAACTCGTCACAATATCTGATTTGCACATGTTGATAAAACCTTAACTTGTTGACAAACCAACATTTCGATGCTTGTCTAATTTTAAATCTGTCCATTTTTGGGGTAGATATTAAGACTAAGCCCTGATACATGTTATAAGTAATACTTGATAAATATTTTTAACTAGACTACAATCCTGCCATAGAAGTTTATATCAAATTTAGACCTCTAACATGATGAAAATAGACCCCTCACACAGCAAATCATCATTAATGTACCTAAACATGCATTAAGAAAACAAATTATCTTCAAACCTGATTTCTGTAGAATAAGTGTATTCGACAGAGCAACTTTTTACCATCTGCACAGAATTTATCCACATTTTTTTTGACGAGCATGATGTTCTAAAAATCAACTCCGGAAAATGTTCTTTTAATGTCCCTAAACTCTTTCTGCTCACTTACTTTCTTATTTCACTTAAAAGTCTTTTTTAATTACTGTCATCAAATTATCATTTTTATAAATGTAGAGAAAGAAAATTTGACATGTCTCTGCCGTTGATGAAACCCAGGAACTTTGGCTAACAAGGCCAACACTCTACCGACTGAGCTACAGTACAGCACACTTTTATGTAGGCCCTATACACCTTGGGCTAATGGTGATATAATTTCCTCAGGTAGGGTCTAGACGACCCATTATTATAAAAATAATGTCTGCAAATATCATAGTAAATTTGGCTGAGTGTTTTGATTGTATTTCTGCAGATGGTATCAATAGCGTTAGAGTTGGGCTCGGAGTCGCATCGCCGGGCAGTGTTACGATGGCAGGGAGCCGGAGGAGAGGCTGTGCTCTCATATTGCGTGTCTAATCTGTCAACACCGAAACACGATGAGAAAACTCCACTAGGCTGGGAACATGTGAAACCACAGTCTGTAGCAAGGTAACTTTATGGATGGGCTATTTAATGTTATATAATTCTAACTCTTACAAAGCTTGTATCAGCTAGAGGGATTGATTGATTGATTGGGGTTTTACGCCATGCTAAAGAGGTATTTCACCTATATGACGTAGTGACAGCCCAATGGGTGGAGGAAACCATCCTTGACATCACTGGCAATATTAAAGACAAGACGGGAAAAGGACAGGAGAAATACTGATGTCCATTTAGCTCAAACAGAACTGGGGCATCAGGAAGCTACCGCCATGTACCTACTTGTATGCAACAGTAAATAAACGCTACACAACAGAAATATGAAACATTTTCTGCATGTTAAAAAACTTAACTGTTCCTCCAGAGTTGTCAATATTTTTTACGTTTTACCCAGAGGGGCAGCTAAAGGAAAATGTGACTTTATACTTCCACCATAAAATATGAGTGTAAAATAACCTTGAACAACAAAGAAACCTTGATTAAAAACCTGGATACGGCTGAAGACCTGTTAAACCACAATCTCTCCTATTATAAAGGGATTTCTTCCAAGTGTCCATCTATTTTTATCCCCATGGAATATAACGAGTGGGGATATAGTGATCAGCACAGTAGGGGCAAATACAGCTTTTTAATATGGGCACCCTTTTTATTGACTTAAAACTTTAAAAGCTTTCAAGAATTGATCTACACTTCAAATACAAAAGAAATACTCCAAACAGTTTTAGCACCATTGATATGAAAAACTTTATGATATTTACAAAAAATGGTGACTGTAATTTGGGCATTTCTGGCACTTTGCTTAATTTTGGGCGCCTGTTAATGGTAAAGAAATTCATCTGTATTTGACCCTGGCAACGTCGGCCTGTTTGTCTCTCCATCATCTTGTCCTTAGTCAGTATCACCTAAAGTTGGATTTGAATAAAATGTTGCAGATTTCCTCAGTATAAATTGAGGATATGCATGAAGAATTTTGTGTTGCAACTGTTTATGACATTTTACGGTATTTTGCCTTGTGAATGCATCCTCCTAAGTTTAAGCTGGATATCAATAAGTTTTTGAAGATATCACCAGAATTATTTGAGATTTTTAAATGAAGATTTGTTTGGAGTCTTGTCATATTTTTGACACATATATTGCCATATTCTTTACCAAATTTCAGAATACTGATTTGATGTCCCAAAATGGAGGTGCCATCTTAGTGGGAATACGCCATAACTCCGAACGTGTATTGAGATTGAATTCAGTATTATTTAGAAATTTAAATGTACATTGTTCTATACAGCAGAATCTAGGTCAAAAATCAACTGAAATTATATTTTCTGAAAGCTTATACTTTGGGCCATACTAGGAAAATAAAGAAAACCTGGTTTAATTCGTTTCAGTTAATTTCTGGCCTAAATTCTGTGGTATAGTACCTTTACTTATATTTTGACCTTTATGACTTCAGGATTATTCCGCGAGCCCCACAGATACTAGTTGAGTTAAAACATGAGGCACCCAGTCTGCTGAATGAGTTCTTCCCTATTGAGGTTGAAATCACTAATCAGGAGAAATCTCAAATTACAGATATCAGGTAAGTATATACATAAACCATACTAGTCTACACATTAAACAAACATGATACAGACGAACAAACTGATTGACTATCTATATCAGTGGTGCAATTTCAATGCCACCCAGGATTGACACAGATGGTACCCTATCTGTGTATATAAACTCATTGAAAATACATTACTCCAGTCAATATCCATGGTTTTGACTGGTGGTTGGGCGGGTGCTTCCTTATACCCTGGTGCTCTCTGAGTTAAGGGGCATCAGGAAGTAGATTTTTTTGTGGTGCCGTTTTTTTTTTCCTTTTTTTTCTTCCTTTTTTCTGTCTGGTCTTTCATGTTGCCAGTGAGATGAACGGTGGATTCCTCCACCCATGGGGCTGGCACGCTGTCATATAAGTGAAATACCCTTGAGTATGGCGTTAAACCCCAATCAATCCATGGTTTTCATCACAAATGTCAAGGTGTTGAGGCATGTGGCCGGCAACCAGAGGCTTTGTATTTGCTGCAGGCCACAGGGTAATGGTATGTCTAGCAGTGTAAACTTATTACTGCTCAGATGGATATATATTCTCCTCTTTTAGTATTTGTCTGCTTTTTTTTTTCAGTGTATCGTTTGGTATTGCTGAAAGTGGAGAACAGAGTTTAGACCAAACAAGTAAGAGTCGTCTTGTTTTAGAAGTTAAATCACTTTATGGATTACACTTTCACTTATAAACCAGAAGTTAAAATAATAAAGCCTTGTGTTATGTTTAAGTCTGATTTTTGAAACAGCAATTCCGTCAACTCTATTTCTATTAGCTCCACATGTTAAAAGAGGGGAAAACAAAAATTACAAGTGTGTATATATCTAAAGATAGTGTATTTTTAATGCTTTTGTTTTATGCTACATAGGTTAGGTATGTAAGATAAGCCAACATTGCAGCTTCGTAATAATAACATGGGCGCCGCCATTGGACAATTTAACCCACAAATCAGGGCCTATGAACAAAGCTGAAAATTATAGACCAATCTCAATTTTGCCAATTCTTTCAAAGCTGTTAGAACGCCACATTCATAATTGGGTGTATGTTTTTATAATGTCAAACAACCTACTTCATGATAATCAATCAGGATTCCGTTCTCAACATTCTTGTTATACTGCTCTTACAAAAATAACTGAAAAATGGTTACGTGCAATAGATGATGAAGAAATTATTGGTTCTATCTTGATTGACTTTAGGAAAGCGTTTGACCTTATTGATCATAAACTGTTGTTGTCAAAACTGTCAATTTATGGATTTGATTATAATGCACTGAAATGGATGACCTCATATCTGGAATTAAGATCCCAAAAAGTATGTATAGGAAATAGTCTGTCACAACCATTAAATGTAACTGTAGGTGTGCCTCAAGGGTCAATTCTTGGGCCACTGTTATTTATTTTGTACTTAAATGATTGTAACCTTTATATAAAAGAGTGTGATGCTGATTTCTACGCTGATGATACAACATTGTATCATTCTTCTAAAACCATCTCGGAAATAGAGAATACTCTGAATAATGATTTGGCAAATATAAGCAAATGGTGCTCAGAAAACAAAATGATAATTAACACATCAAAAACGAAATCAATTCTGATTGGTACATCAAAAAGGATTAAAAAGGATCAGAATGAATTCAGCATCACACTCCAGAACCAGCCTATAGAAAGAGTTCAGCATGTTAAATTATTAGGTATTTACATAGACGATAGACTTACATGGCAGCATCAAATTAACAATCTTTCCAAAACCATTTCCCAACTATTATCTGTATTAAGAAAACACAAAAAACTTATCCCGCAAAGTATAAGACTTGTCTACTACAACAGCTATATTCTTCCTCATATAAATTATTGCTTAACAATTTGGGGAAACTGCTCGAATACTCTGTTGGATAGAATTCACAAACTTCAGAAAACTGCAGCAAGACTAATTATTGATAACAGTAAAAACTTGTCCACAGATGAACTGTTTAACAAACTACAATGGCAACCTATCCAAAAGAGTATTCAGCATCAAAAATCCTTAACTGTTTACAAATCTCTAAATAATTTGTACCCACCATATATGAACAATCTCTTTACTAAAAGAACAAATTGTACAAAAGAACTTCGCTCCACATCAATGTCAGATTTACTTGTTCCTTTTCCACGAACTGAAACTTTTAAACGATCTATTTCATATTCTGGATCAATACAATGGAATAGTCTACCACATATAGTTAAAAACTCTCCCTCTGTGAATAGCTTTAATAAGAACTACCATAAATACATTCAAAACCAATAGAACAAATTGATGTTTATGATAAGAATGTATAAAAGTCTCTTAATATCACCATCCATATTTTTTTTATTTTTTTTTTATTTTTATATATTTGTATACTATGTATAATTCTCAATAATGTTTTCTTATGCCTGTAAATACTTATTTTATTTTATGGAAGTGTGTTGTGTGTGTGAAAATGAGTGTAAGGAGGGCCTCAGGGAAGATCAGATTTGCTGACTGAGCTTGTCAACCCTCTGTAAATAAAGTTTATTATTATTATTATTATTATATTGAGTTGAATTAGTACATGGAAAACTAAATCACACATGCGCCAGTATTGATAATAAAACATGATTTCCATGAAAGTGGGTGAGCCGGTGCAAGAACTCTCTGACACCTGTGAGCAGTAGTAGGATTGATAACATATGAAAACGCATCCTCTTCATCCAGTGTTCAACACTATAGTCAGTTAGACAGCTAACCAACACAAAGCTAGTCAATTTGGTAATCCATCTTAACAACAGGAAAGGCTGTATAAATAGGTAGATAAAAACTTGTACATTAATATTATCATATGATAGAAGCAGGCCTATGCTGTGATGTTTTCAGGCATAACCTAAAAATTGGTCTTCTAATTTATTCTAGATAACCAAGATTCATTTGCATGTCACTGCTTTGCTGAGTTGTTTCAATACACAAATGTACATTTATGAAAAATAAGGCAAAGTTGATATAATAATACAATCTTCCTTTTTGATTGACAAAAGCTGACAAAATCAGTAGATGCAAAATGCTAATGCAGACGAAAAATTCAAACAATTTGGGAAACCTATAAATGGGTCCTCCTAAAATGAGTTTGCCTATTAACCATACAAATCAGTGTACTTTGGGTGAGGTAAAATGATGAACAACCCTGTAAAGTTTCTGTGGAAGAAACTCAGTCTCAGGCTCTTATATTTCTTATCCCTTCCTGTGTTAACTTTTATTTTTGTCAGTACTTTTGTTAATTTAATAGGAATATTACTTTCTTACATGTAGTAAGAAGAGATTGAGAGATGAAGTTTAGCAACCTGAGCTCCATATGAGAACGGATCCCATGACCCTCAGAGTCAGGCACTGAACTGCCAGCAGTAACTGTCAGCCCCTTTAATACACCACTACGAAGTATTACTTAGGGCTCGTTTTGGTTTCGTCTACTGGTTCCAAGCCTTGCCTTATTCGGCTTAAATCCATGGTATTTATTGATTTTAGTTATGGTTCTTGTGAGTTGTTGGTCTTATTTGTCTAATAAATTATCGGAAATGGAAAGAGTAATTTTACTTGAATGTTAAAAGATAGGATTTCAAAACGAGTCTGGAACCAAAACGTCAAATCAAGCAGATTCTCGCAAGACTTCAGCCCTTTGTGTGATGAAAACAATAAAATCCATAATTTTGTACAGAAGAAGACAAAGTATTGTTTGGTTTTCATATTTGTTACCCATTTGGACTGTGTGTTTTTTAATACCGGTAATTGAATTAGTTGCAATTGTGTAAAACGATATTGTGAATTGTCACTATTATAAATATACAAAATGTATATGTAATATGGCTAGAATTTGCTGTTAAAATTATGTATAGATTATTCCACTATTCGAACTGTTATTGTGTTTAGGAATATAGGTAGTACGTAACATGTATCAATAGTTGACAACTTGTATACAATTAATGTTTTGAAAGTTTTAAGCTTGATAATATTTGACCTGATCAGTATTTTGTTTGGTTATGTGTTTCTTTTTGATTGAAAGGGATGGAATACCAAATTCAGCTTGGTTTGCATTAATGTTTCAGAGTCAGGGTTCGTACACATTAGAGCTTCCAAATTTCAAGGCCTTTTCAAGGTATTTTTAAGGTAATAGTTTCAGTTTTCAAGGTACCTTCAGGGTGGTTGTTACTTTCAAAAACACCTTCATGTATATGTTTGGGTCTTTGGCACAGTTATGCATACTTCATTAAATGGGACACCATATGTTCCGATCTTTTTAAAGGGATCAACATGGAAGATATGACCCATGAGTCTTACCGCCTGATATCGTAAAGCAGAAATTTTTGTTGCTATGGGCTTTCTGGTGACACACCAACAAAAACAAAATCGGAAAGTCATAAGTTGGCCGCTACATAAAATTCTGACAGTCCAATTCTCATTTTCATGGTACTTTCAAGGTCTTTAAATCATGTTTTTGATTTTCAAGGCTTTTCAAGGCCTTGAATTTGTAATGTGATTTTCTAGGCTTTCA
>JAVFBY010291202.1:0-10333 GCA_034781015.1 Tonicella lineata
GTTGACAAACAATTTCACTTTTAAACATCTTCACTGAGCGAGTTTTCACATATAAACGTCTCAGAAAGTTCAGTTGCCCCAAACAAAATTATAAATTACTAAATGGGACAAGTATATGCTGATAAATAGAAAAAAATTAAATTACACATTTTTGTTCAACACTGCTCTGTATCCTTATATACGGCCACATAGTAGACTAATAATGATCAATACAGAACTCTGCATCTAGGACCATATCAGTTTTCAAAATGCTTTATAATATTTTGTATGTTACCGGTGCTGAGGACATGAGTTTTTTTGAATGGTTATAACTTGTGGCGCAGTTTTAAAACTTTATCTAACATCTAGTTTAGCTCCCCCCCCCCCTCGATATAATAACTGGTTAATAAGTCGTAGATTGCCATTGTTTGCCTAGCCCTTCAAGATAAGTGGATATCTCCAGTTTGAGTTGACGTACACAGTTCTGGACCTACCTGTAAATCACATAGAAGGTAAACAAAAATGCCGAATAAAACTTTTGAAGTCAGTGCTCCCCCTACGCGTTTTGTACTCAAATGGTATGCAGCTTGTTTAAAATTCTTACAACGGGATGGTTTTCCGGTTGACCTAATAAAAAACGTGTTTGGGCATAGTGGAACTTATTAAATCTACTAGAAGACTACCTTTCGTTACAAACGTATATTAAACATAACAATAATTTTTGTATTAAAATTAAATACACTTGGATGTGCATAAATTGCATAATGGTTAGCCTACTTTCTTTGTTGTCATTTTTTCTCCAGCCATGCACGTAAATTACAACAAATCTGGATAATCAATCTATTTTATTTTTTAATTTAACTAGGATTCATAGCAGGAGTGTATACCCAATTCTGCAATCCATGTGGTTATAAGTCATAATACAGTTTCATGTGAAATTAAAATAAACCTATATGCATTATTGGCGGAAAGATTGTTATATTACAACCTACTTATATACGGATAAATAGTAGACTAATAATGATACAGACCTCTGCATCTAATTACAACCTTATGTTTTATCATATTCGGGATAATTTGTGCTGTCGAACTTCTGAACTCGTATGCACATCAAAACAGTAACAATTTTATTCATAAAACTCCAATTTCCGTCAAAATGTCTGCCTTGTTTTAATGTTTGTATTAGATGCGTGTATTGCACACAGTGTTTGCCCACAAGCGAATTAGCTAGCATTGGGGGCCAAGGCCAAACTCTGATGTGCCGAGCAAATCTCCCACAGATCACCATACATTGAACCTTCGATGATTCTGGTTTGATGGACATACTTCCTTCAGAGGATTAAGGGACGCGCTGTCATCTGCAACCCTAAAACCTTTAAGCTCCTCCATTGCTTCAATCAAGCCAGACTCAGCCGCTTACAGACTGATTTACATTTAGTCGACCTTCGCTCTGCGGTTAAAAAATTAGCTTCTAATCGTTTTATACATAGCGATGTAATTAGGGACAAAGAAGAAAGTATTAGATTTCGATAGGCATTTAAGTTATCAGGTTAGAGTTTTACTGATTTGTGTCCATCATATATAATATATCGGTTAAAAAATGTCAAATTTTCTTTCTCTGCATGCATTTATAAAATATATATTTTGACAAAGTAGATTGCACATCAGGCACAGGGATGCCGATTTTTAAAAACTGACAAGTCATCATGTTCTAAATTAACTCTCAGAGGCAAGTTTTTCATTGGACTAAAACTCGAGTTGTTATGGGTGAGTTAAATCCCGAGAAGCCAACAACCATTTATATGTAGGCCTAGTTATTGACAAGATATAGGATTTAATAAATGTTGAGACGGTTGCATGGATGTGCCTGAGTTTCCTGTTGCGCTGGTGTTCTCTGAGATGTGTTGTGGTTTTGTTGTCTTGTCCTTGTCTTGTCTCGTCTTTTATGCTGCCAGTCGGACGTCATTGGTGGTTTCCTCCACGACGGCTATAGCACGATATATAGTTTGCACGACATATACATGAAATAACCCTGAGCTCGGCGTTAAACCCC
Organism: Tonicella lineata; assembly: GCA_034781015.1. NCBI lineage: Eukaryota > Metazoa > Mollusca > Polyplacophora > Chitonida > Mopaliidae > Tonicella > Tonicella lineata. Next base: position 2,033 of record JAVFBY010291202.1, read on the forward strand.
AATCAAACAAATAAACAAACAAATACAAATGTTGAGAGAAAATTGGTCACACAGAACGTAATACTTGTATGGATGCCAACTTCCGTTTATTTCTCTAGCGACGTTTCCGTATACACGCCAACATCGTCTTCAAGCATAATTAAGCATCCTGATTAATGTATATTTTTACATACAGCCTAAAAGACAGGCATGCTTGTGACATGCAAACTATAGGCTGCATATGTTTGTGTGTTTGTTTGATTACGGTTTAACGCCGTGCTCGGGTGCAGGAAACCACTCTTAATGTCACTGGCAACATAAAATACGAGACAAGACGATGACACGAAGAAGCAGGCACCTAAAAAAAAAAACTCTACTTCCTGATGCTTTTTTGCCCAGAGTTCACCGGGGCATCATGAAGCTCTCACCCAACCGCCCGCAGGCTTCATATGAAAATCTGAAAACAGCATGCCAAAAAATGACAAAATGAGGCGACACAGACAATTTTAAATCCACAAAAGCTTTCACAATTAACGCTTCAATAACAGATTTAAAAAAAAAATAATAAGACAAAAATGTTTGTATAGAGCATGCCCATCAATTCCCGATAATGCATATATTATATGTAATAACTATTTTGGTGAATTATAGTATCAGTCCATATATTAGGGAAAGAAAACTTTTATTAATGTAGAGAAAACCGAAAAAAAAAAAAGATTGGTAGATATAACAATGTATATATAAGTTAATAAAACTGTTTACATTGTGAAATTTAAAATACTATGTCGTGAAAAGTCCATTGTCATTAATTTTAAATAAACTAAATAAAGTTAATAAAAAAATAGTATTAATACAAACATAAAACAATAATATTGAGGTCAATATATAAATAAACTTAAAAGAGGGCAAAAAGATAAACAAAGAAAAAAGAATAAATAAAAAAGAGTCTAATATCGATGCTGTCGGTGCATAAGAGGTAATGGTTGGCAGCTAATTGCCTCTAATGGAGTTCTCGCAAGTTAGACTTTTTATCGCTCTTCTAAGTAATGTCTACTTTGATAACATAATATACTAAAGTGACAGTGCATCTGTCGAATTAAACCAAGTTCAGTTTTTTAAAACTTACATGGCTGTGAGCATAAATAGACAACTAATAGCAATACTAATTCATAGTGACAGTTGTATATATTGTATTGTTTGTGTTATACAGTTAGTCTGAACCTCAACTGGGTCTACTGTATCTTTTGTGTCTCTGTATGCGTAGCCCAAGGTGGTATTTTCAGACCCCTATTTTAGTTGATTTGATCTTAGTGCTTAGATAAGTGCTAATTCTGACACACTAGCCGTAAAAATAGAAATAAAACAATATTGATAAGAAAAGAGAGGTGTAATAAAAGACAGCCTTGAATCTGAATATACTCTAATACCCATGTTTAGTATGATTTGTTGATAAAGGTTTTTAAAAAGTAGATAGTATAGAGAGGCTTAGTGTGTTTATTTTTTAAAAAGGGTATTTCGCCTTTGATAAACGTTATTTTTTATATTTGATTTTTTTTTGCAGACTACTATTTAGGCCTACTCATTTATATATTTTATGACATATATACATTTTTGTTGTATTTTTTTTATTTGTCTTTATTAAACTTACACACCAATATATAAATATGCCATTGGTCGGTATACAATGGTATTATTAATGTACTTCCGAATTTCGTATACGACTTCAATATTCAAAAAAAAAAATATATATAAAGAGAGGCCCTGTTAATATTGTGCAAATTGTAGACTGTGGTACAAGCAGGTGTACATTTAGATTGTTATAGCCTCCTAAATATAGTTTTGCACTTTTTGTTAACCTGATATTAGATGGCAAATAATAACTGCAAATGTAAGTCACAACTGACATTTATTAGTTAATTTACAATTAAAGTAGATACTACATGGAGATAATTAAATAATTATCGACTTGTTAAGCTAAATAATTATATAATAAAGAGTCAAGCTATACCGCTTAATGCCGACATGAAATAACATCGCTATAGGTTAAACGTAATAAGTGAAATGCAGCCAAACAATTTGTATTTATAGCGATCCTAAAAATAGAGCAGAGAGGAAAATAACTGGCGATTAAAGAACTGGACTTGAAACAGGTCGACAGACTGACCTTCCGACTCCTTTTGGTTGGTTTAAAGAACTCGCGAGACAGTTAATTGTAAACGAATGTTCGAGAAACACTAGGTATTAACCGTGCAGTATGTTGACATTTTATCTAACACGCTCCCACGTTCCACTATATTGAGATGACTAATGTCGCTAACCTAGGCTAGCTATATGTTTATTGTATTCACTATAGTTACTTGTAGACTAGAGCGGGAAGCGGACCTACATATATCTCCCGTTCATAACGTCAGAGTCACTGCACCTCAACTGAGATGTCTATGTGATCTACTAGACGTTTATATACCGAACCAAAAATAAACTGCCCCAAATAAGGTCGGCCGCGAGCCATATTGGGATAACCGGCCAGCTGCGAGCCAATCAAAAGCGCCGCCTGACTAGCTCATACTTTAGCGGCTGAGCACGAGAGAATCGGAGGTAAATACGGCAGTAATAAACTATAGCGCTGTGTTTTGTTCAAGCAGAATAGTGAAAACACTGAGAAGGGGCATCTCGTGGAATAATACTAGAGATTTACGGTTCAATTCAATACAAGGATAGGATAATACCACAACAGTGAAATGGCCCAAGTTGTTGACCCGATGTTGACAGCTACAAATGCATTTACCAACCACACTGCAACACTGATGTCAAAGTACGAGGATTCAACAGATATGCAAACTGTAAGTATCAAACTATATAGTAATTGCCATTTATTGATTACACATTATTATGCAATTCGACGTAATTATTTATGTATTAATATGTTTTTGCCGTTTATCAATTAACAGTGTCAATTTTTTTTAAATTTATTTTTGATTGATTTCGATAATTTTTATATCTGCTGATACATTTATAATTAAGTTATCATTAAGTTTATGTTTTATATCAATTCAATTAATGTTGCAACGTATCTGTGTTAACATTAACATTAACATAATACTGTAATATTTAAATTTGTTTTATCTTGGGCAAGCCACTTTTTAAGTAATATTCTAAAGAGTATATTTTTGTCAAGAAAACTTATGAACAGAATTAGTGTAGACTATGACCTTAAGGTGACGCGCTTGTCCTCAATTTCTATTAGTGGCCAACAACAGTAGAGGGCACTATCGGTTACTTGCGGTCAGCGCAGTGATTCATACTGTCAAACTATAATAGTGGTCACTTGCGGTCCAGTAGCCACATACATCAGTAGCACGTTATTTGTGGATTCAGGCCATCTTCAATGAAGCCTGACTTCCTTTTTTTACGACATTTAATACAGCTTGACCGTACATTCCATGCCTGGTCAACCACTGGCAGTGTTCTTTTGTTCTATTCCAATGCCCCTCTGTCGGGGAGAACGAAAATATTTGACCATTCACTCCATTGTCATTTGTCAATTTAATTTAATAAAGCAGGACAATTCAAATGTACAACCCTTTTCTTCTATCGATGAACTAGTATGCCTATATTGCAAACTTATTTTAAAAGAAATAAACATTGTCACTCGGCTGTTTATTTCTAGACTACTGTCTGACTAGGCTAATATGCGCGCCCGATATAAAAAGAACGACTGCTTAAAAAGCGCAGTCATTAGATGAAGGGGTAAATGCTTTCGAGCTCTGCGGCTATATAGCGACCTTGATCAGATGAGTTTGACGGCCGCGACCTTCTTATCCCTCTCATGCTGTAGTAATTAACTTTTGAAGAGATCCTTGCTGTTAATAGCACCAGATCTAATTTATCTTTTGATTAATTCGGATCAAATATCCTAATACCCTAAGTTTAACTCGTCAGAATGTGTTTGTGTGAAACGTGTTCTTCTCGAATTGCGTTCACTCTAGAGGCAAGTTACATACCTTTTAAGATAATTAGTTCAAACTTTTCTATGTCTTTTCCCCCAATTCGTTTGGGTACTATTTAATGCAAATGTGTCTGTCGTTTCGTAATTATTGTATGCTAACGTTTCATTGAATTCCTTTATCAATTTATGGGTTTTTCTAGTCCACATTTTAATTATGTTCGTTTTCTTTGCAGCCATGGCAGGAAGTGGAGAACTTTCTTTACACTGACAACAACCCATACGAGAGCAGTATGGTCCAAATGATTTCCCAATCCGATGTCCCTGTGATGAATTCTAGTGGCTCTTTCAATCAAAGTAGCAGAAGTGTCAATTCTGTTCTCGTCAACGGTTGTATGACGCCTCCCGGTATGAACGGAAACATGTCCAGTCCATCGATACCATCACCACAGTCGCAGATCCACAGCGACTCCGGGGACCAGCTAGCTCAAGAATGCTATGACGATCTGCTAGATTTGGACTTCATTCTAACAAACACTGTAGAACATAACAATATGTACCCTGAAGACGCTGGTCTTAAAGTGAAACAAGAACCAGGACTAACAAGTGAACCCTTACCAGACTTTCATTCAACATTTCTTGATATTCCTGACATTAAATTGGACAACCACATGAACCACATGGTAGTTGATCACCAGCCACAAGTGGCAGTGAAGGTTCCAGAGTACAAAGCCGTAGTGCCCAAACAGGAATTCCAACCAGTAAATAACTGTGCTTCTTACAATGGGATGATGACTATTATCCCAGCCGGACATTCACATATGCATTATATTCCTGGTCACATCTCGCCACCTTCCTCCCCGGAGCTTCACGATGATAAATCCATGATGGCCCGAGATTACCGCCACGCTATGGGACTGATGCACCAACATCGACCACACCCCCATTCGCAGCAAACGCAAATGCTTATGCAGCACCATTTAATGGCAAAGATGTCCCACCACCCACAGAATCATATGGTGCAGCATGTCCCTCATCAGATGATCACACCACCGTCTTCCCCACAACTCGTTGATCTTCTCCTACCACAAACGGCTGTGGATGCCCCTCAACCCAAGAGGCGGGGCCGACGAACCTGGGGTCGTAAGCGCCAGACGAATCACACGTGTACCCACCCTGGCTGTCAAAAGACCTACACGAAAAGTTCCCACCTCAAAGCCCACCTTCGGACGCACACAGGAGAGAAACCGTACCACTGTAACTGGAAAGGATGTGGGTGGAAGTTCGCTCGATCTGATGAACTGACTCGCCACTACAGAAAGCACACAGGGGACCGACCGTTTCAGTGCCATTTGTGTGAACGGGCGTTTTCACGAAGCGACCATTTGTCTTTACATATGAAGAGGCATATCTGAACTGTGAGGAAATCCTGAAAAATCGCGATGCCTGCGAAGGACTTCCATTCCTGAGCAGGATTGTTGCATATACCAGAACCCGAGTGTCCCTGCACCTGTGTTAATCAAACGGCAAAGTACTTGGTAACCATTATAATGGCGAATTCCATCGACTTTATTTAACAATGTTGACATTGAAATGCATATATTTTTTGTATGGGTCTACCTGCTGGTCGGGTGGGCTCGTCGTGCTATGCAAACACTTTGTATCTTTATTGTCAGTCCGCCGCCATCTTACTAGTGGACTACCGTTTGACTCTCCCCAGTGACTGCAGTGTGTATGGGACAGGGTACGTGGGAGGTTGCATCAGAACCTTATTAAGGTTTTAGGTATCCGTCTACCTGAACGCTTGTGTTGGCCGGTCCCGAGCGACAGATGTGAGAGGAATGCCGAGTAGATGCTCCTCCCGTAGGGCAGAGTGCCCAGCTTAATTGCTACTATATACGAGACATTTAACCTATAGAAACTGAGGTCAGAGACTTTCACACTTATACATACCAATCGTTTTGATGGTTACGCTATTATATCTATAACCCTAAATTAAGAAAAATATGTTTTTTGTTATTTTCCGCCGTGCGGGTCGCGGTTGGAACAAATATTTACTATTGTGCTTATATTTCCTTTTTGCATGCATGGTGGCATACGCACTAGTGTTGATTTTTTTGGTTTATGCATGTATGTTATAAATATGACATTGTTATATATATATCCGACGAAATCAGCTTAATTGTCACAGCTGACATTGACTAAGTACCTGCCTTTTTGTGTTCATATCTCATTTGCTAAAATACTTCATCCATAACACAGTGCAATGAATAGAATTCCGCCAGTTTTACAATACCCTTTTTAATCAGTTTTAGTCAAAAACAAGTTACGTCTTGGTTTAATGCATCTCTTTGCCTTTAATTCCATTTTTTTCATTCAAGCTCTTTTTGTAAACATTTTTCTGGAACAGAAATCTTTAATTAAATCAAAATAGGTATTATAGTAAAAATAATGTAATTTCAAGATAATTATCAAAAAGTTCCTGTATATTTCCAGATAATTCTCAAAAAGTAACTGTACATTTCTATAAATTATGTTTATCTAGCCCTGACACCACTCAACAGTTCCTGTACATTTCTCTAACGAATGTTAATCAACTGCTGATACCACTCAAAAGCTCCTGTTTATTTTCACAATGAATGTTATACGTCCTTTGCCACAACTTACAATAGTATCCACTTCATTATACGATCATGTTTGACGATATCGCTCCCAAGATTTTATTGTTGTTATTAATTTTATTTTTATTTTCTATAGTGCTATAAACTATTTGTCAGACCCAGAACCGCCTTGTTCCTTCCTGTGCCTTTTATCTGCCTTTTCCTTAAAATCCAGAACTTGTTACTTCGAAAGTATCCATTGAAATGAAGGCTGTTATATATTTTCCCTTGAATCTCGTCAATGTGCTGTGACGAATGAATTACTTTTGTAATGTAAACAACTAGTCAACACGTCCCAGCGTATTGTACAAATTTCTGTATACAAAACTTGGACCACTTAATGTGGAAATGTGAACAATCTGAATGCAGAACAATAAAATTGTTTATTTAATCATATTTATGTTTCCATGCCTTGTTTTCTTGATATGTGTGTTAACAGTTATTTGATGTTTAGTTATCTAAACTTTAAGTGATTCGGTTTACGGAGACTTTCATGTTCCGTAAAGAAGGCAAACTTTATCATTTGAGATGTTTTTGGTTATTGTTGCCATTGGACACAAATTCTGTGTGTTAATGTAGTTTTAAGTTTTCAAACTGTAAAGAATGGTTAGAGATCTTCCTGTGTCCCAGGAACTGTTAAGAATGGTTAGAGATCTTCCGGTGTCCCAGCAACTAGTTTCAGAAAACTTCGTACGCAAACTTTCTGTCGTAAATGACGTCATCCCTGGTTTAACTTCCATTAGGTGACGTCATTTACGATCAAAACTTTGTGCACAAAGTTTTATGAAACATCTCTTAGTGCGCGCTGTTAGCTTCAATGACACAGGGAAGCCGCATTGTTTGGTGACTTCTTTCCGATTTATGCTCGTCTTGTGCATGTCGTTGTTGTTTCTCACCAGTGACGTCGAGGTAGTTTCATTCACCCATTAGGCTGACACACCGTCACATGAGTGAAATAACCTTACGTGCGATGTAAAACTCAAATTAAACCAACCATACTGAAAACAAATTAGCTTCTTTGCTGCTAAAGGAAAGCATGCTAAAATAGAATGCCTGTGTCATTTCGGAACAGCACAATCTTAGTAAAACAGATACTGTACATATGAATAACTAAGGCGGGACTCACAACCCGCGAAATGGGTTGGCTACAGGGACCAAGCATTATTCCGTATAAGAGGCTAATCATGGAATAAGGCTTGGTTTCCATAGCTAGATACCACAATCATGTACTATACCGAGTACAGTGTGCTACAACTTTGGGTTGTTCTAGGCACAGTTTTAAAAGAGAAGAAAAAACCGATGCCGTCACATAATGGAGAAAACCAAGTTGTATACAAAACTGATATAAAACATTTTAGTTTTCCGGTGAATTTCCCTTTAAATATACTAAAATGGAACACAACAGTTATATACAACTTTATCATAATGTTGTATCATTTGCACAATTTCAGTTTTCTACGTTGACATTTTAATTATTTTAAAATTAAACACGTGTTAACAGTCCACCGTTTAGTACTTTAGTTTTAGAGGCGTTCAGCACAAAATCGCAAAAAAATGTTTAAAGGACCCCTAATCATGATAAGTGCACACAACGTGTGAAGAAGCTTAAAGGGTCTCTCAAGTGGGTTTTAAGTTTGGCTCAAAGGGTTAAATCTATAAATAAATCATGATAAGCTACCTTTTAAAAAAAGTCCCATATTTTTACGATTCTTGTGAAGT